>JAABKK020051262.1:0-11644 GCA_011634745.2 Catotricha subobsoleta | reverse complement strand
ATTGCAAGTGAAAAAATCAAAATGCGTTAAGAAATAGTGTCAGATTTGGATGCAAAAAATTACTTAGTTAAGAAGATAAACCATAGGTTATGCGACAAATTTTAAAAATTCTAAATAGCTCCATTGCAAATTTGACGTTAAAAGTTGTAATAATGATCTTACAGGTCAGTACAGTACAGTGTAAAGAAACATTTCAAAGAAAAAGTCATGGAAGAAAAGTTTTAAAGGTGTTATTGCACATAAGAAACTTTTCATTATAAATATCAACAGAATATATATGTGAGGCACTGTACTTAAAATCGTCAAAATATTAAAAAAAAAAAAAATAGCAAAAAACTGTGACTTTCACAAAATAAATTCGATGTTTATGTTTATGTTCCAGCCAATAATAAACAAGTAGAAAAATAAGCGCAGTCCTAAGAACAAAATGAGTGGTAAAAAATCCGATAAGAAGCCAATTGATGTACTGATAGAAATTGAACGTGTCGCCGATAAAGTTTTACAAAATAAACAGGAAATAATTGCATTAGATAAGCGACGACAAGATACACGTGAGTCTATTCGTGAATTGGGCAAAACTGATCAAAAGAAGACATGGATTACAATAGGATCTATTCTTGTAAAATTAGAGAAAAATAAGGCTCTAGAACTACTTCGAAAAGGTTACATTTTTATTTACTTATTTGCTTTAAGCCCTTACAATATTTTCATTTTTTTTGTTGTTTTTTTTTTTGCTTTCTGTCAAATGTTTAATTCAAAAATTGTTTATTTGTAGATCAACAAACAATTGATGTTGAAATAAATAAATTACGAAGCAACCAAAAGATTTTAGTTAGTGAACTTCGTGATTTAGAATTCTTATCACCCTTAACAGGATTTGATTTAAAACCATTAGACCGAAATGAGTTAAATGCATTCCAATCGAATATGCCGAGTTTTTAGCTTCTTAAATAGTTGGCGCTAAAGTTTTATATATAATTTACTTATTCCTTTAATTTTGTTACTTGTAAGTTGAAAACATTATTTTAAATTAAAAAAAAAAATTAAAAGAATGTTGACTGCTTTTCTTAGTCTTTTTTTTTATTTGATTCAAAGTATTTTAATCGAACAAAAATAACAATTAGCATATTTAGATAGTTACAGGAATGGTACACCTGTTTAAACATATTATTTTGATATGTTATTGGTGCGCGACAAACCTTCAAAAATGTGAAATTGAAATTGTATTTAGGAAAGGATACACAAAAGAAAAACAAAAAATTCACACACGTGCAAATTTATGCTGCGTAAATTATTTGCCAATCAACAAACATTTTTAAATATCTAAATACTAATTACTGTAAGTAGTTACTTATTTGATTTTTAAATTTTTTGTCTAGCAAAAAAACTATAAACAATTAAATATCACAACAGCAAAGGTAAAATCATACAATTTAAAAGAAAAAAAAAAAAAAAAACAATAATAATAATAAATATTAAACGAAATTTTTAAATTGCAAATTTTTTTATGACGACAAACATTTAATTCTGTTCAGATTGGAGAAAATAACAAAAATATTAAATTTTACCGCATTCGCCAAAACACCAACAAATTAAAAAAAAAAAAAAAAACGCAATCACAAGGTCATTTTATATACATAAAAAAAAAATTATATATATATATATACTTACTTATAAAAACAAAAAAAAAGAAACCAAAAAGAAGTAAAATCAAAAAGTCTCCACATGACAAATTGAGTACCCGCTTTAAGTTTAAACGTATTTGTATCAAAACATAAAGAGAGATAGAGAAAACAGGACAATAGAGATAGAATGACAGTAGTATAGGCCAGGGATGAAACAATGATAAACACGCTTTTCAAAATTTCGTTTTCATCATAATTTCTTAAAATGTTTTAATAATAAAAATTAGTGAACCTACGACCGCTTAAACTTAACCTCGACTTAACTCTAATAAAAATTTATAAAAAAAAAATTAAGCTTCTAATGCTACCGAACACAATATAGTGAGACAAACAAAATTAGCGAATGTGGTTTAAGCGAAAGAAATGATAATAATTTTATTACAGTAAAAATAAACAAATAAAATATTTCTTGCGCATCGTCTGTTTCATTCACGCACATGAGCCCTCTATAGGCCACTTCCCGGTGACAGCTGCCCTCCAGCAGTTACATAAGAAAAAACGAGAAAGTTGTATACGAAATTATACAACTATCCCGTTCTTTCTTATACAACTGCTGGAGGGCAGCTGTCATCGGGGAATTGCCTTATTAAAAATCGTTTCTGCGCATAGGTCAAAATTATTGTATTTATTTTTGTTATGCTACCATCCTACATTCACATATGGCACAAAATTACGGACTCAAATCAAAAAAAGGGTTGCGTCCCGATTTTGTGAGTATTATTGGCAACATAGTTCCGAATAAAGTGTCGTATAATACCAGATCGACCTTTTCTAGCCGGATCCACTGGTTTCGGGAGAAATCATTGTACCTTTCTCATTATATTCTTATTTATGTACTATTAAGTCTGAATTATATTCATTGCCAACGAACGCATTGAGTTGGGTAGGACTTTGACAAATTCTATATAAAATATATGAAAGTCTACCTAAATCGTTGCTTTTAAAAACTTAAGTTAGGTATATTTTATTTCACAAACGAAACAAACAAAACTAAAATTTAATTGTATTTTATAGAATTATTTTAACTTAAACTTAATTGTTATCATAAAGAAATCTTTATATTTTCAATCAAATTACAAATTCCATCTAATTAGAATCAATTTAGGTGTATTTTAGTGAGAAATTTTGAATTGTTGTCATCCCTGCTATAGGCACACCATAGAGCCCAAGCAAAAATTACTTAATATAAATTACATATGTGTATACTGTATATATTTCATGTGAGGGTCGAGAGAGAGAAAAATCGAAACGACAAGAAAAAAAAAATTATATGTTAAAAAAAAAAAATTCCGTCAGTTTCATCGCAAATGGTGGCCGCAAGATCAAAATTCGTATGATTGTTTGTGGACGGGACAGTTTATATAGTTTTTTTTTGTACAAATCGACAACATTATTGTATGTGACATTAAAGCTAAAAGGTACATTAAAAGTCTATTGATTATTCCAATAACTTATTGATTTTCAATTATTATTTAATAAAATATAATTTTCAAATTGAAAACATAAATGTTTTAACATAATTGTGTGTGCAATTTATTTATTATTATTTTTCCCAACTACAAAACTAATAAACGTAGATAATGTGTGAACATTTTGACAATTCAATTCTTATATTATTGTGGTCGTATTCGTACCGCGAGAATTGAAGTGGGTACACGACACCCAGCAAAAATTTATTATCATCAAACGAGAAAACAGAAAACAAGAGTGAAATTTTGCGATAATAAATAAAATATTTTTATTTATTTTATTATTATTATTATTATTTTATTTTTTTTTTTTTGGTTTTTTTTTCTTCTTTTAAATTGTATTATTATTATATTTTAGTGGTGTTGGTGTTTGTGTGCGTTCGTTTATCAAAAACGCATATTTTTTGATTTCTTATTACTTACGATTACTAAGTAGTTTTATTTTTTATTTTTCTACATTATCTAAGAATTTAAAAACAACAAAGTTTTGAATGTGATTTTGTGTGCAAATGATATAATATAGCTGGACAACATGTTATCTATACTGAATTTTCAAAGGTAAGAATTTATTAATTTTATTACAATAGCAAAATGAATATTAAATAAATTATTAATTAAATATAATGAAGAGTATAAAAATTTCTTCGTCATCATGCCTAGAGCACATAAAAACATATCGCAATCTCTTTGCAAACAGCAGCAAGCAATAGCAAGCAGTAGCGATTAAAAAAAAAAAAAAAATTACAAATAAAAAAAAAAACAAAAAATAAAAATATAATTTTTCCTTCGTTTATTTGGTTTTATATTATTTGCATACTTGTTGCTTTCGTCGTACATTGTACATTGGTTCTTTTGCTTTTGCTTATATGTTGTGTGTTATCAAGGTCGCTAAGTTGCCTTATGATGATTATATACGCCTGAAACACATGTGTGTTTGCCTTGTAAATGTATATGTGTGGCACACAATAAATATTATATGAACGGCGGGCTAGCATCGCAAGTATCAAATTGGGCAAATATGCCTGACTGCAAAATAACTAAGCAAGTAGTTTGCTTGGTAAGTATATAAGTATTTATTAGTCCTCAGTATATATTCCTATCCAATTATTTGCTGGTTTTTTTTTTCTCTCTCATATTTATTTTTTCCATACGCGCCTATATCACCATTACACTAATAATAATCGTTTCATTACTAAGTGTATAAATAATGCGTATGTGTATAGTGAATTGAGTATATATTTATTATCATATGATGATAATAATATTTAATAAGAAGAATATGAATTGATTGTTATTTTTGCCATGCTTGATATTGATGCTGTTTAAGACGAACATCAATTATGATAATAAGAATAAAAAGATAACGAGAGACCTTAGCACCACTACATTACAAGTCCGAAATTAAGCCAATTGGAATTTTTTTTAAATTTTTTTTTTGATATTTGTATTCTAATTATTAAACGGACATTTTTTGAATATTGTTGTTGACAAACTTAGAAAGAAAATTTTGAAAAGCAGTATATTCATAATTTGATTAGGCGGCTATATTTCCTTGTTATCAAGATATTTTATAAAATTAATCCGTCTACTTCTAGATATTATATAACATTATAACATATATAAGTTAACAATAAACGTTTATGGAAAACAACAAAAAAAACAAAAAAAAAATATGTGTAATTTCATCTTCAATTTACTGAATCGCTAAACATTTATCTCAATTTTATTTTGTTCAGTAAATTAATACACTCTATAGTCTAATTCATTATAATTTATTTATTTACATTTTTATTCATCACTTTTTTTTTTCTTTTCTTTTCACACAAACAATAAAATTATAATACCGAGTACATTTCATTGATAAATCATTTAATATGGATCATCTATCATACACATTGGAGTGATATATTAATTTTTCTATCATATTAACTTATAAAAAAAATAAAAATATAAATAACGTGTCCGATGATAATATAATTTACCTTCGAGTCTCCAGCCTTTACTTATACATTGTTAAGAAATTGAATTGAATTCGATTGTGTGGTTGTGATACAAATTATTTTAATGATAAGACGATACTGAGCATGTTTCTTCGTATATATCACAGTAAGGTTAAAGGGCAAAATTGTATGTGAGTGCTTTTTTTTTTTTTTTTTCTTTTTCTCTAAAAAGAAATATTGAACATGACATATAAATTCTTACCAAATGCCATGCCAACATTTCCATTAATAAAAACTATGTTACCAATTGATATGTGATTGAAAATACCATATAGTCCAAAAGTAAAATATATATTTATTCAACTTGAATTTCCGTTGAATAAAAATAAACTTTTGCTTTTCCAAATGTATATTTATAGAATATTTTGTTGATTTGAATAAATAAAGTGTATCAAAAATGATATTCTATATTGTGTCTGGCTTTAGAATCAATCAAATTTTATATGATAATAATAATGATCATTATATTTGAAATCAGACAATTCTTGTGAACTGGAACTAGAGAATTTATCTATTTTGTTTAAATATTAGATTAAAATTATTTGTGTAAACCATACATACAAATATTCAATGAATAGAAATAAAGAAATCAATAGGATTATAGCATTAAATATAAGGTCGATCGATGCCTATGAGCCAATGTCAAATGCAAAAAAAAAAGAAAAATTGAAATCGATTTGATAAGCAGCCATATAAATTACACCACAATTCATAATAAAATAACCCTTTCATGTAACGATGGTCATATTATATACCTACCTGTGTTTTGTTTGTTACCGCATAATTATGTATTGGTTTTACCTTATTTCCATTATTGCAAATAATCAATATATCCATTATTGGTTTTTGTTAACAATTTACTGTATTGAAATTAAATAGAAATTTATCATTAACCATCTAAGGTCACGTTAGGCTACCAAGTTACAGGTTAATGATATTAAAAACGGAAATTTAAAAATGTTGGTCCTGTTATCATATTTAAAAATGATTATCTTATTATTAAAATAATTATTTACGAAATAGTATAAAATGAAAAGAAAAAAACTATTTTCATATCATACAAAGTATATTTTAGATCAAATTATGTTTTTTTTTTTTGGTATATGTTTAAATATCATACCATAGATGAATATATATAAGATTATACTATTGCCAGGATATAAAATGTTCTACACTCTGGGACTGGCATAATATGTTTTATGGTATTCTTGTTTAAAAACATACCCCCTTAAATATACCATATTTTTACTTAAAACCATTTAATCTGCTGTATACACATAGTTTTTCTTATAAAGTATCGATCAGAACTTACTAAGGCATATTTATTTAAACCGCCATTTATATTATTTGAATAAAATGTAAGAAAAGTTATGGAGACACATATTGTGCAAAGTGTCTGAAATTTTGTAATTTTTTTTTTTTTTTTTTATTTATTTTCATTCAAAGCTCATTTAGACACTTTAAGAATATATTACGTCTGGCTGCTATTATATCTATGGTTAATCTGACATAAATTTATTGTAATAAAGATCTATCGAGTCGACCTAAAAAAAAAAAAAAAAAGTGTAAATAAATACATAACTTAATTTATAACACTACAATCATCATCATCATCATCATCACATCATACTATTCAAAATGCAATGTGCTTTTTTTTTGTTCTCCCCTCAATACATAAACAAGACGTAAACATGTCGAAAACGTATAAAACCATTATTGAAAAATGTTGTTGTTGTTGTTGTTGATTTTATATTATTTTAGTTTTTTTTTTTTTTTTTAAATCACATGAATAACAAAACACATCTTCATTTTTCATCACAGGCACACAAAATAATAATAGCAACAATAACAACAACAAAAACTGAGAAAAAAAAGCTAATAAAATAATTATCATAATAGCCCAGAAAATAAACGCGCATTGGTATCCAAAATCCGTATTGCCAATCCAATAGTATTTCATATACAAAAAAGAAATAACGAAAAAAAAAAAGAATAGAAAAAAAAAAAAACTGTGTATAGTGTTGTTATGATGTCACTAAAATGACATCATGATTAACTCAGAATTGTTGTGTTGTATAATAATACATATTTTCTATATAATACACAATTTACATTATTCTATATTGTTGTACAACAATAATTTATTATTCTTCTTTTGCCTGAGTCGTCGTGTAAATTATATTAATTCAATAATTTTTTGTTTTTATTTATTTATTTAAGTATTTAGTCTGTTTGTGTTGTTTGATGCCTGTTTCATTCTATATATTCTAATAAAAGTATATGCGCGTTGTGTAAGATTATTTGCAATACATTACAATTAAGTGTTTAAGTAGAAGAGATTTTTCATATTGAATTAATGTTAATAAACAATTTCAATTTTGTAAGTATTTGATCTTTTTTTCAGTTTTTTTTTTTTTTTGCTTTCGGCTATAAACTAAATAATATAAGGAAGCCATCGTGTTTGCTAAAAATATATAACATAACGTTGTGGTAATTTTTAAGGTCACAGGTCTTAACGTTTTTCATTAAAATAAATCGATAAGTTTCGTTTATCCGTCTTAAGAAAATGAAAAGAAATTATGACTATTATGTAAATTGGGTCATCAGTTTCGATTTTTTTTTACAGAGACACTGGATAAAATGATTTTGTACACAATATTGTTGACCTTGTGGCTTTATACAAATTCATGAATAGTTATATAATTCATAGTATAATAAATGGTGTTGATTGATTAGGAGAGGGTAAGGACGTTTGGACAAGTTCGATAAGCTCGACTTATATTTTCAAAATCAAACATATAATAATAATAATAATAATAATACAGAATAACTGCATTGTTTCTAACAATCATACTTGATTTAGAAATAACGGAGAGCAGGGTTGCAAATTTGAAATTCAATATCCTCCTTCTCACATACTTTTTTTTTTTTTTTTTTATTTTGTGTTTGCTTATTGCTTATTTCTTGTAAACAATTTAATTTTTATTAAATAAATCTAGAAATTACATTAAAAAAAATAGTAACTAAAACAAAGTGCTGTGTTAAATAACCAGTTACACTACATTTTATGTGTAAGCATGTAGCATGACTGGATATTCAATTCATTTTTGTAAAAATTGTAACTAACAAACAATTTTTTCTTCATTTTTTGATTAAGTGTTTTTCATTTATATTTTATGTTGTATTTAGCTTGTTATTTTGTTGTTTAAATATTGTTAATTTGTAATAAATAATTATTATGTTTCATGTAAATATTATGTATGCTCGTTTGCCCCTCAACTCAATAACATGATACCGCTAGCCTTATTAATTTATATAACAATACAAGTACTTTGTACCTACATGTAAATGCTATAGCCATAAATATATATTTCTGTTAAAGGGATGGTTGAATATAATAATAAAATATTAAAAAAAAATAAAAAAAATCGTGATTTGTTATGGAGGCATAGACGACAACACCATTATATTCTTCATATACTTATTTAAACATATACCAGATTCTATAATACATATAATCATATTGTGTATACGCAGAGAATATGAAGATGATGCGATGGTAACGTTTATTTAATATGCATTTTTAATCGTCTGCTGATGGAAGTATCAAGGGTAATAATTTAAAAAAATTAAAAAAAAAAAACAGAAAAACTTGTTTATGGCGACACATAAACGATTTTGTCTTTTATAAATTTAATAATATTTGAAAACCGTCAATGTATTTAACGTATGACATCGGTCTGTAATTCATTTATATCAATATATGCAATAGGATTCGATTCTTAAGTCATTTTAAGATTATTTCATTGTATTACCGTGTACATATGTTGAGACATTGTAAATAGATTCCTTAAAACTTTCCTTTATTTTGTTTCTATCATAATTTGTAAATTTTGAATGGCTATTCTACCATAATGAGCAAGTAAAATGTAAGTAAATAATGTTAAGTTCGTCTATCAATACAATTTATAATAAGTATGTAAATTAAACTATTACTGATAAACATACTAATTGGAATTGCTTTCTTGCTTACCGGAATAATATTAGCGTCAAAAAAAAAAAAAATTGCGGTTTCAATTTAAATCCAATTAATGGTTATTATTATTTATGAATAAATAAATAAATATTTATGCATCGTCAGCATTTCATTACCTAGAGAATCAGGTATTCAATAGATTACACGATCTTTTTCGCAAATATATGCGTTGACGTCATTTATTATAGATTTGCCAAAAAAAATAGTTTTCAATCTACGAATTATTTAAGCCTTAATTATCTGACTATTAATATACCTGAAAAAGACAATTTTAGAAAAATAAAAATACATCTTAAGCATTTTTGCGCTTCATATATATTTAGTTTTATATAAATATATACAAATATATATATATTTTTTATGTCTCATTGATCCTATCTAGAAAATGTAGTTATTCAGGTTCATATATTCATAATTCAAACAAA
Source organism: Catotricha subobsoleta (assembly GCA_011634745.2). NCBI lineage: Eukaryota > Metazoa > Arthropoda > Insecta > Diptera > Cecidomyiidae > Catotricha > Catotricha subobsoleta. The sequence continues at coordinate 2,029 of JAABKK020051262.1, read as the reverse complement.
TATATATATGAAATTCTATTGTTTTGCACCAAATCAAAGAAATTTCATATGTTATTTTACTTGTTTATAGTAGTCATAGTAGTCATCGTTGTTTGTTTTTTTCCTTTTATTTCAAAAGGAAAAGAATTCTTTCTTAAAATATTTATTTTGCATAACATACCATCGGAATTAGGTTGTGTATTTCTTTTTATATATTCGAAATAAAAAAAAAAAACAAAAAAAAAAATCAAAGACGTTTCGTGTGAGCTATAAAACAAGTAGCAATTGTTACAAATAACCAAATTGCACGCGATTTACATTTACTATTACGAATATTATATTTCAATTTGTAATAAAAATGTGTGCAGTACTTATATGATTTTGTTATGCCGGTTTGTTTAATTAAAAATCTATTCAAACTCGCATATTGCCTACATTTTTTTTTGTTTTTTTTTTTTTTGTGGCTATAGGTACTCACTCTTCTTCTTGATTGAAACATTGAAACTTGTCAAGGTGATTTTTATATAAAAATTATTGTTTATATTCGAAATACTTGTATAGTTAGAGGGCAACCGGTAGGTAATCATTAAATCAGCCAAAACATATTTTTTTTGTTATTGCTCATAATCATAACCCGAGTCATAACCACTATCTATAAAATAAATACATATATAGGTTTATGTAATTAGGATTTGGGTATATTTTTGTACAATTGAGAGTTTGGGTTTTTCTCTCACTCTAATATTTAAAAAGAAAAAAATAATATATTTATCATTTTGTTGAACGCATATAATATTGCTTAAAGACCCATGCGCCCATGCCCGATAATAATATATTATAGAATCGGAAATACCAAAACGTTTATTGTTGGTGGTTGATTTTGATTGAATGCAATAGATACATAATTTGTCTAATTTTTAAGTAACTTATGATACACAGAGACACAAGAGACACCCACATATATACGGACAATAGACATGTAAATGAAATAAAGAGTAAATTATTACTTTTTATATGTGGTTTACCAAATGTATTTGCACAGCTGGTTAATAGAAAAGTGTGTAATAGTATTTAATTTTACATAATAAAAACACACTAAAAGTATTTTTTGTTTTTACATTTTTATGAATAAGCCATATATTTTATTAAATATGTAGATATTCGCGGTTTAAGAGTGGCATCTTTTATTTATGGAATTTTTTTGGCTTTCTTTTATTTTCATTTCAGTAAGTTTTTTTTTTTTTTAATTACTTGTTGACAGAATATTGCAAAATCAGAATTAATCAATTGATTTTCTTTTATCCAAATTTAATCGTGTTATGATTCAAATTGGCAACAAATTATTCGTTCAGTAAAATAAATACAATTGTTCAGTATTTCGAAAAATTATCCAGTATTTTTGGGATACTTATGCCTTTAATTATCTTCATATATAATTTTATTTTGTTTTATTGGTAATTCCATTACCGAAATATACAGGAACCATAAAATATGCTCATTTTTACTGTACAATTAACCGAAAATACTGAAACATTTAATTTATTTCATACGCCTATCGTACTAAGTAAACATGGTAAATATTTACCAAAAATAATTTTACTTTTGTTTTACCTGCTACAATAAGAAAACGATGAATATTTATACATATTTTAATGACAAATATGAAATATCAGACAAAATGTGCTGTAAATTAAAAATGCAAATACACGTTTTGATTGGTTGAACAATTTACTATTTAAAAATAAATTAAAATTATTGCACTGTCAGAATATTTACTAGAAAAATTGAAGAGATACTACAATAATTCTGTAAAATATTCCAGAAATATTGAAGAAAAAGGAAAATAACCGGTTACCTATTGCAACAGTACAAAGCGGTTTTTCTTTTTCTTTTTTAATTTAACCTGGTAAAGTTTTATAGCGCGCTGGCTCTTTTTCACAGTTTCTTTCATTTAAAACTATAGAGATTGTATGCAGGGTGTCTACAGGTCGTTTAAGTCGTACAAGTCGTTATAAAGTCGTATTTTCGAAAATCGGTCGTTTAAGTCGTT
>JAABKK020051261.1:0-39312 GCA_011634745.2 Catotricha subobsoleta | reverse complement strand
ACCGTAACCGTAAACCATAAACCATATACGTAAACGTGAGATTCTCATGATTACGTTTAAGTTTACGGTTTACGGTTTACGGTTACGGTTACGTCATTTGCGAAATCTCTCTATCATATTTTATCGAAAATCACAGAAAACATTTTTATTATATTTATATTTCAACATTTTGACTGTTTGTATCAATAATCATTTAATTAATGTTCAATTTGTTATTCGTTAAAAATGAAATTAAATTATATATCTTTTATTTTGTTTTTTACGCAGAGTAACAGACAAAAAATCAGGGATGCGTACCCTTTTCAAATTTTATGGGGGTTTGGTTCTTGAATTTTTTTTTAAGGGTTTGGTTCTGAACTGAATGCAGGGGTTCAGAGGTTCAGGGGTTCAGTTCGGTCCGGTTCGATAATCATTCCAAATGCTTTAGTCGAATTCATTCAATTTGAATTAAATTGTTTATTTATTTTTTCAGAACCGTATAAAAGCCACAAAAATTAAAAAGGGGTTCGGTTCTTGAAAAATATTTTAAGAGTTTGGTTCTGGATTTAAGGAAGCAGGGGTTCTTGGGGTTCGGTTCGGTTCAGTTCGACTCGGGACGTTTCCCTGCAAAAAATACATCACATAAATTATATCATAAAAAGACATATAATTTAAATAGACAAAAAAAACCTTATACACCTAAACCATTAAATAGCTGGAATTCGGTTTTGCACGAAGTGGCTTCGTACATAAAATTTCTACACAGTACAACAACAACTTACATACAATACAACAACAACTTCGGTTTATTCCAGCTATTAAATGGGCCCAGTTGTACTTGGATATTAAAAAAAAGAAAAAAAGAAAACATTTTCAAACAATTATAATTATGGTCTCAAAATCAATAATTAATCTACCGAAAATTATATATGACAAAAAGAGTTTCAGATTGATTTTTAATTTTGAATTCAATAAATATTTTGCAATATGTACCAGACGTACCTACGCTATATGTCATAAATTGTTATTGTTTCCGATCATTTGGGTCTCGTGAAATAATTACATATGTCTAGAAATATACAAATTTTGCAATCTTAACAAAAAAAAAAAAACAGAAAAAAAAACAAAACAAACAAATAAATAAATAATAAGAAAAAATAACGAAATAAAATAAATTGAAATGAAAATTGTTTAATGAAATCATTCAAAAATTATTTCAGCATATTTTACATTAAAATATAAAATGCATAATAAATAATACATATTTACCGATATAACATTTTAGTAATAGTTAATCGATAATATGAAATTTAAATATAATTACCCAGAGAATAAAATATATCAATTTTTTTTTTTTTTTTTTGTTTATAATAAGCCACGACTATTTGGTTTTGGACATGTTTTTACAGTGAATTAAAATTTCCTCATTGTGTCGATACAATTTTTTTTTTCTCGATTGCTTCGTTATATTCGTTTAAATAGTTGATAAAAAGGTTTATAAGTAATGTAGAGAGAAAGAGAGAGAGAGAAATCATGTACATTAGATAAGTACATTTATTTTCGAGCCAATAGTTTAAATGTAAAGTGAAAGGACTTATTTTTTCTTCTTTTTTTTTTCCAAATAAAATACAATTTTTTACTACTGACTGCTTAACTTTTAAAATATAAACGAAAAAACAAGAGTAACATAAATAAATCGTGCCATCCAGCAGAATGATGATAATGAACAATTATTGTATTTACAATATATTATTTATATTTTCGGTCATTGCATCTAATTTAAAGAATCATCGCGCGCGCAATGAACTATTTGCCATTTAAAAAAAAAAAAAAAAAAAATTAATTATCTCACAACAAGAATATATATAAGAATATCAAAAAAATACATCAAAACAAAAATAATAACATCAAAACCATAAGCCACCTGCTGATTATTGTAATTAGTTCTTTTCTATTACAAAAAATTTATTTTCTTTTCACACAATTGAAATAAAATGTTAATCTCTTTCTATCGTAATTTTTTGAAATCATAATAGAAGAATAATTGTAATTTTTTTTTTTTTTTATAAATTTTTTCAATTTTTAATCGCGCATATTTTTGTTTGACATTTAATTTTTTTTTCTCTTCTTTTTCTTTTAAACTGTGTGAGATGATAGCATGGCTCAATTTTCAGTTAAGAAGAAGAAAAAAAAAAGAATCGTGATCTTGTAATCTCATAAAAACAAATTAAATTCATTGTTATTAATATTGAATATAATGAATAATATAATTGAATTTTAATTTTATATTCCGTTTGATACATCCTATATAATTCCGTAAAGATGCATAATCATTGTGCTGTACTCTGTATTCTATTCAATATACGCACACATATTATACCGAACAAATGTCGATAGGTATATTCGGTTTGGACTTATAGCATTATAGCAATTTTTTCTTCTTTTTTTTTCTTTTAAGTTGAGTATATTTAAATTTTTTTCGTTTTGTTTTCAGAATAAATTATTTAAGATGCGGTAATAAATGTAGAAAACATATTATAAAATGTTCATGAGTAATTTACCACATCAATGAATTGTTAATGTTAATTGGCTGAGACAGGGTCATATCACATTTAATGTATAATTTAATCGTACAGATTTTGTTTTTTTTTTTTCTCATTTTTTCTTTTTCTTTTTTTGTCCAATTTGATTATTGTAGAACTTTTATTGTATTACCAAACAATATCGAAATGTTTTGATATGCATTTAAGTATATATTTTAGTGGGAGTATTTAATTCAATAAAATTAAAATAATATGTAACAATAACATGGGCACACACAACCAATCAAAATAAAAAAAAAAAACAAAAAAAAAATGTAACCGCATAAAGAAGAATATTTTAACATTTAATAGCGATATACAATGACTTTCGACTCTTGCTAACAAGGTATAATTGATTGTGTTTCACATTTATTATTATTATTATTATTATTATTATTATTATTATTTTTAATTATTCACATGACAACAATAAACATTCAATAAGAAATTTGTTTATATTTAATTTGAAATGGATGATATTTGAAGCGGGGCAGGAGTATTTTGTGTTTATCGCGCTCTTGTATTTTCGGGTAAAACGGAGGCATTAAAATCTTCTAATTTGATATACAAAATATGAATGCGCGAATCGACAAAAATATTCAATTAATAGTTTTTATTTTTAATTGCATTTTCATTCGTCATTCGTCATTCATTGGATCCAATTATTTTCTTCCAATTTCTTTTGATTTTATTTTATGGGATGAATTTCACATGAATCGTCATTTTCACATGAACTTCTCTTATAAAAATTGTTCTTTCTTGTTTTCATTTCACTCCTCCAAATTGCTACAAAAATAAAATAAAAATAAAAAAATATATGTTATTTTTATTTAAAGTTTTTCAAATTATTTATAATTCATCATCAGAAGCTATAAATGTTCTAATTTATCGCATTTTGGACATTTTTATTGATCACTTCAAGCATTTATAACTTTGATGATGAATTATAAATAATTAGAAAAGCTTTAAGTAAAAATAACAGATATTTTATTTAAAAAGTTTTTGTAGAAATTGAAGGAGTGCGATTTTTGTTTCACAATTTTGATGTGGATTTCCATTTTCTATTTTCATGATAAATTGCGTTTTTTGAAAATATTTAAATTCAATTTGAAATTATTAGCTAGTTACTTTCCTACTTTTTTAATTTTGACAATGTTTCGATTTTACACAAAATATTTTAATTGTAGCTTTGCTTACATAGTTGCGCAGGTCGTTTATAGCTCTTCTTTTAAGATTGATGATATGTTTGAACTCGAATTTTATCTATCAGTTAGATATCTAACAGAGGTCTGCACGGACATGTTCATAAACTTTTTATCTCAGTGTCTGTGGGAGACGTACGTCCATTACGGCAAACTTGTCCGTCATGGAGATTTTCTCCCATAAACAAATATAGACATAGTCGCAGATAGTACATAAACTTCTTGGACATGTCCGTGCAGACTGCTGGGTTCTAAAAAAAGTTTTCTGCTAGAGATCCTAATCAGAGGGGCGAACCGAACCGAACCCCAAGAACCTCAATTTTTTCGCTTTTAGAACCGAACCTAAAGAACCGAACCCTTAAATTTAATTTTCAGAACCGAACCCTCAAAAATTGGACATTTGTCTCAAAATTATACAAAATTCATGATTTTATTGAAGACGTTGTGAAAATTTTCTGCAAACTCAACCCTGAAAATTGAAATCGAATTAAATAGTTTTGCGCCATGTATTGATATTCCATTAATCTACGTACCTCTATAGTTCTATATATAATACTTATTTATGTGTCCATAAAACTTAACCGAAACTAAAAAAAAAAAAAGAAAAAAAAAAAACGATCATTTGTTGTTACCTTAATGTGTAATTGTGCGCGATTCCTCTATTTATTCATTTTCTTTGAATGATTTAAAAATAAAAATAATAATAAAATTAAAAAAAAAAAAATCAACATCGTTTCCCCACATCGTAACGCGCGCATCTACTATATATATATATATATATAATACTATAATTTAAATACTCAACTTATAATAAAAGGCCTTCCACACATGTTGCTATAAAAAATTATTTAAAATTAAATAAATTGTATACGCTAATACTAAAATATCATATTATAGATAATATTGTATATCGGAACCGTGTATTCATTATTATATTAAAATTGGGAAGCTAATAAAGGGACAATAGAACAAATAACATTTTTAAGGTTCACTGACCATTAACTTCGTTTCACAATTGGCATGATTCTTAACAACAGCATTTTAGTTTAGGAATATAATAAGGTTATAAATTTTTCTCATGAATAAATTTCATAAATTATATTTTATGACAAGTATTTTCAAAAATAAATAAATAAAAAAAAAAAGTGTGTTTTTTTAAAACTGGTGTTTGTAAGTTATATATTGCGCAGCAAAAAGTAATACATATTTTTACTATCCTCGTGAGTTTGAACGAAACGAGCTCAATGTAATAAGTATAATGTTTTACACAAATTTTTTTGCTTTATGTTATTATGATTTATTATTTACTTATTTATTTGTTTTTTTTTTTTAATATTGAATCAAAGATTCAGAGTACAGAAGTTAAGTTAAAGAAAATTAATTAAAATTATAAGGATTTGTTCAAATGTAAATTGGCGGACAGAAATGCGTATGCCTTTTATACAATTGGACACAAATCGTTATCATATATGTAAATATAGTGCAACGTGACTATATAATCATCATATATGTTAATTAATGCTGAAATTTCCAGAAATTTCTCAATATTTAACTATAATACCTCTACTACATTTTAAAGTCTTCTCCGACTACGCGACTACATGGTGTACAATTTATTCGTCACATCTTTATTTTTCAAACCGTATATATGGTTTTTGGCCCATGGACCAATTCCATTAGAATAAGTTTTAATTTATAGACGGATTGGATAATGTTTAATGCTATCACTATATGGCTCCAAAGTTTCCTTTTTTCGACATACCGACAAAAACCATAGGGGATGAAAAAAAAAATAAGGTTTCGATTTTTTGTGTCTTCTCTACGAATCTTGATAGTCTTTACTAATATTTTTTTTTCCAAAAAAAAAAAAGCCTTTGATATAATTTTCCACATGAATTTTTTTTTCAAAACTTTAGTTTTAAACGATTTAGAAATTCATAGTTCATGGAGAAAACACAAAAAATTGTGATTTTTTTTTTCATCCATCTCAAAAATCATTTTGACATTTTTATTATGAAAATCTGATTTCAGATTTTGATTTTAATTTTCAGTATCAAAGTTTATGTCTGACCAATTCTGACACTTGAGGATAAATATATGGAAATGGTTGAAACATAGACAGTGTGGAAACTTTTCCGGAAAACTTTTTTACATATCGTTTCCATTAAAATTTCCAAAAACTAAAAAAATAGAAAAAAAATCCCAAAACAAATTTGTAAATTGCGTTTAATGCTTTCATTTTGCGGGTAGTTGGCACATTTCGATATTATGTATGACATAAAAAATGACATAAATTTATGTTATATAAGCCGATTTTGAACAGGCTCTTTAATTTTCTCTTAGTCAAAGGCTCCAGAAGGCTTCTAATGGCCCTTATTAATATGATGTATTCCCCCGCTAAAAATTCATGCTAATAAATTACAAATTATTTCCATTTTTACATTCGTCAAAAAATTACATAAATCTTATATGTCATAAAAATGTATGTGTTCTAGTCACTGCCGATTTTTTCTTGCAATTGTGTGTATTAGAAGGCATCTCCATTCTCAACTGAGATATCATATTCTATGTTAATGATTGCTAAATAGTATTTTTTTATTAAGTATTTTTCTTAAATAAAAAAAAAAAAACAATTTTGGAAAAATTGCAAAATTTCCGGAAATGGAAACGTTTCCAGAAACGGTTCAAAAATTTATCGTTGCCGGAAAACTACCATCCCTGCACATAATGTGATTCTCTATGTATGTGCGCAACCATATATATATTGTATTAATTGTTGTAAAACTTAATAATAAATATAACAAACTGCATGATTTAGTTGTGAATATAAAATAATATATATTAAAAAATAAAGTAGTTTATATATCGATATTTAATTAATTTGAATTTTTCCCGAAATTTGTAGAAATTTCCAGAAATTTCTATCATATTCATATATTTCCGGAAATATCCCATCACTTATAATGATACTGTCATCTTATTTTTTTTTCTCTATATATGTAAGTGCTATTTGCAATCAATGATATATTAAATGGATCAAAATGTGTTATTTGTCCCCAATCGCTCATTAAAAATGATTACAATGTTTATATATATATAGACATGATAAAAAAAAAAATCACCTGTAGTAGTAGCTACAATCTAATAATTTATATTATTTGAAATTGTATGCGCGAAACTATATATGACTACGAGTATATCTTATATATATATAAATAAATGGAATATTATCCAATATACAACACCAACAAAAATATATCCATTATAGAATTACGAAAATGCCATCCCGCGTCTCATTTATATTCATATAAATTATCTACTAACTTAGAACACTAAACTATATTACTTAATCTTTAGCCCCATTTATTAAAAATCACCTTTTCTATATATATATAATATATTTAACCTTATAATATACCAGCACTCAACGGAACCACCAACATGACCATTTTTTTTTTCTTCTTTTTTTTATTCATATATCTCGCATATATATATACCAAAAGCCATACAATAACAGCCATACAATAACAGTTTTTCCGCTTAATTTCATTAGCTAATTGGTTTACCTCTTACCACACTTCAATATACAATAATATATACTTACAAATACAACATAGTGGTTAAAGAACCCCTTGTGTGCTTATAATAGATGTTAAATGGAAAATGTATATAATAAATGTATACATCAGAACAAAAAAAAAAGAAGAAATAAGGGGGGTCAAACGTTATTGCGGTAGCCTGGCATTAAAAGTATTACTATTACGCGAATCCAAATTGTTAAAGTCACGAAAAAGTGCTGTTTATAGTTTTTCCATAATAGCCAATTTCAATCCAAGTGAGTAGACTACATATAATTTTGTTATGTGTATGTTTCTTCTTTTTTTTTTTTGCTTTTTGAAAAAATATTATTATTGCAAATTAGGAATTCAATGTTATTTATTATTATTTTAATTTGTTATTATTTATGTGTATATAATTGTGTATCGCGTACCTACTTGGATTCTGAGTTTCATTTGTATAAGCTACACATATACATGCTACTAAATACATATATTATTATATATAGTTTGTTTTTTTTTTTTTTGTTAAGTCGAATGCAAATTTTGTCTTTATAGTTAAAAGAAGAAACAAAACAAAACAAAAAACATATATATACATATATATTATATATAAATATAGGTTTTGCCACGCATCGTCTAACAACAAATTATTTTTCAATAAAAAGTAAAAAAAAAAAAAAAACAGGCAAAATATAATAATTCTTCTATTACGACTTTTGTATTCTATGTAAATAGAAAAAAATTACATTCAGCGAGAAGTAAATACCATCAAAAGAATATAAAATATGAGACATCGCAAGGAATCAATAACCTAAATAATATTATTAAAAATATTATTGGTGCGAGCTTTATGGTATGTCAGATTATACAAAAACATGAAACCCACACACGATTCACAAATTTTATTTTTCTTCTGTATTCTATCTCTACATATTGTTTTTTTTTTCTTTTTCTATTTGTTGAACTAATAATATAATTTACCTTAGATATAATTCTTTTCGGTTTTTTTTATAGTCTTGTGGCCCTTTTGTAATATGTATAAGAGATGGTATATTGTTTCATTTATTATTATTATTATTATTATTATTATAATATTTATATGTTCTTTATAGGCATCATTTTACGCTCGATTTTACGTCATATTATTATATTTAAATTATGATGTTTATATATTTATATATATTTTTTCTGTATTTTTATATTTGCTATCAAATAACCAACGAAACATATTTACATGTACGATTGACTCTATGATGTACATACGTTTTTTTTTTTATTAGTGATTCGTAGAAGTGTTATTTTTTTATTTTATTTTATTTATTTGTTTTTGTTTTTTTTTTTTGTCATGGGAAGTACAAATATTTTCATTTCAAATTGTATGAATTAATTTCCTCTATTAGGGATTTAATAAATTTGCTGATACGTTTCGTTGGTATATGTTTTTAGTAGAGAATCGAAATATTTTCAATTCAGGCATATATAATACGTGCAATGGACATATGCATTATGGTAAGTAGGTAGAGTATAGAGTAAATTAATGTAGTTTTGTACATTTTGGTTGTCTTCAGCAAATATTTGAATAATGCGATTGTATTAGCAAGACAGTTATAATTTTGGAAAATTGATCTATGGATACAAGAAGATTAGCTAGGAAAATTTCCATATTTAAATGTTGGTACATTTTGTTTTACCAATTTCGGACGATAATATTAGAATTTCGTCGTTGATCTGGCATTATGTGCTATCTGCATATGTTACAAAGAGCATTATACACCCATATGAATTTCGTGAAATTTGCAGATAGCATATAATGTCAGATCAACGACGATTTGTTCCAAACAAATCTATAGAAAAAATACCAAAAAAAAAAAAAAACATCTTTAAAAACAAAATGATGATATACAAAACAATAACTGGATATTAATATAAATATTTTCATTTTTCATATAATGTTCCGTCAAATAAATAAAAAATTAGCAACTGAATTTAGCGATTCTTCGTTTCAAGACATTTTCATATTGTATTATCTCTATCTAATCTCAGTTGGCTCAGTTAGGAAGTAAGCGATATGTGATCCAGCTTAGATGCAATCTCGCAGTGACCTCAGTGTTTTCAGTTTGGCTCACTTGATCACTTACCAAACGGATAGTCCTCTTTAGTAAAAAATAAATGCGCATATTTCTCTTTATGATATGATTGGTATTATGATTTAATAATAAAAAGTCTGGTAGTTTTTAATTCGTCAGATTAGTTTGTTTGTTATTATTTGTTGATATGTTAGTAGGTACTTATACGAAACCATACATACTACGAATGTAGGATAAATTAAAATATTTTCATTAAATAATAAAGGATTTGTCAATTTGTAATTGATCGTAAAACGATCGTTTACATAGTTATAATCACTTTAATATAATCGTACATAGATCTTATCGATTGTAGTAACATTTTATTAATGGTAACTTAAATAATAATAATAAATTTTATGATTTATTATTTAATACTAAAACTAAATATTTAGAACCGCACATATTAAAGTATAATTTAATGCGTTGTACTTCATATAGGCAAAAAAAATTTATGAATACCCTGAAGATGTGACAAGTAGGTACTGGTACATGTGGTTACAAAATATTGAATAATTTAATCTATGTTTTTTTTGTTGTTGTTTGTGTGTGATCGAAGAATTATGCCGAAGATGAAATATAATATTTAAATATTATGATCCATTCAACTTATTCGAAACATATTATTTATTAGAAATCATATAAAACATCTAGTTATGTATTTTTTTTTACCAATAATCCACATAATATGTAATTGTTTTATAAACCTCTTCTGGTGCTATACAGACTGTACAAAAACGTCACTAACTGCATTCAATAAATATGCAGTTTACTAGAGATTATTATCAATGGAACACCTTTTTATAGCGCGTATATTTAATTTATTAATACGGTTGCTGTTTGTTTATAATATAATAATAATAATAGTAATAATAATATTACAAAAAAATTAAAATTAAAAAAAAAAACTCTTCAGACACGTGACCTTATTTGATTCATCTTCCATTAAGTTTTACTTCTGTACTTTTGCACCATTATATATAATATTTATACATATCTACGGTTCTACCTAAGTACACATTAAAATATAATGACATCAACATTAAGCCCAGTAAATACCACGCGCATACACCGTATTTGATATCGAAAAGCGAAGAAGAAAAAAAAACGAAGTTATGTAAACAAATTAAATTAATAAATATTGAGGAGAAACATTTAAAAAAAAAAAAAAAACCTTCCATGAAATGAAATAATAAAAAAAAAAAAATGGAAAAAATAAATTGATGAGAAAATATTTGCATTTTCTATAGAATAACGCAATACGGTAAACGTTCATCAATAATATAGGTACGTACACACACATTTTATGTTTGAGCACCAGAGTACCTTCACGGCTCTAGTAAACATATATATGAATTTATATATTAATACCATATTTTTAAAGAGAATGAATGATTTTTTTGTTGTTTTTATATAAAATCGTGTCACAATGATGACGATTAGTAAAACTGATAAAAAAAAGAAGAAGTTTCCTGTGACCGAAAGTTTTTTTTTTTTTTTTCCATTATAACAATGTTTGAACAAATCTGACCAATAACCTTTTCGTTATCATTTTATTTTGTTATTACTATCATTACTTTTATTACAATTACATAAACTATGGTCTGACTTTTGATTCCTGACACATCGTAATATAAATATAAAAAAAAAACAAAAAAAAAAAAGGAATTATAAAACATTTTCACTAGTTTTTTCTTTTTTCTTTTTCTTTTTTTTCGGAATAAAATATATAATAATATGAATAAGGCTTGCGTGATATATTTCGATTTTTAAAACATAAACAGCCATTAGTCAAAATTTGATGGTCATTTTGACTCATCCTCATCCTTAGTAGAGTTTATGGTAAATGCTTCATTTTCTGCCAGCGTGTAGAATGTGTAAATTAACTGATATTAACATTAACATTATAATAATATTATATATTACTTAGCGGCGCTGTGTGTGTCTGTAGGGATAATAAAAACGCGAAGCAGATGGTCTATGCTTTAATTAAATTTAATGGAATTTGGGGAGATAGGGAAGAATTGATTTTTTTTTTAGTCTCTTTTTTTACACATTAACTTATGAGTTAATATGAGTGTGAGGTGAGTGGGTATTTATTTGGTAGTAAGTATTTCGCTGGTACTGTGGGGTATTTTTCTTCTTCTTTTTTTTTTTCGGTTGCTCGACATATGTTGGAAAAACTAAGAACAGATTAAAATAATACGATTAAAAATGAAATTACGTCATTCAATTTAATGTTGCCTTCATCTTATTCTTATATGTTTTGTTTTTTTTAAATTAATATCTATATTACGCTACAATTGCAGAGGTTTCTTTTTTGTTGTCCTTTGGTGGCTAAACAGTACACAATATAACAATCTCATATTCTGATAAATGAGCTTATTCTATGTATAAAATCAAACATGAATTTCGGATATAATTTTTATTACTCATGGATTTTTTTGTTGTTTTGTTTAGGACAGTGATGTATTCTTAGTGTACTTATATAGGTGATTGTATAGACGACCCCGACCGATATATATACATTAGAGTGACCAAATTTTTGTATGGAGAAAATATCGACATTCGAATTTTCAAGAGCCTGGGGCTCAATTCCTGAATCACTCGTATAAATATCCGCATGCGGAACTCTTCGTACTCTTTCGTGCGAACGATTCAGTACAATCAGATTAATATTATTTGATTCGTGTCTTCTTCGTAGCATGCGACTAAATCGAATGAATATTGTGCGAATTGTAACAAGTGGGTCAGAGCAATCGGAACATTTTGATGAGATACGAACAAATTTCATTCGATTTAGTCGCATGCTAGTGTACGAAGAAGACACGAATCAAATAATAATAATCTGATTGTACTGAATCGTACGTACGAGTCAATACGAACCATTTCACATGCGGATATTTACGAGTGATTCAGGAATTGATCCCCTGGGATACTCAATTCAAAGTGTTGCATTTTTATAACTGCTCTACGGGTCGGTCAACAGTCATGCAAATTTTAAAATAGTTTGGAACAGTTTCTTTTTACGTGAAATGCAACACTTTTTGAGTATCCGCAGGCTATTGAAAATTCGAATGTTGGTTATTTCTGGTCACCCTAATATATATAAAATATATCCGAAATTATTTTATATTTAAATTAATTTACCTGCACAACATTTATAAGTATATATATTTTAATAATAAGCTCCATGATATAAATATTTGATCGTTTATGTCAAAACATTTGACATAATGGTTAAATATTAAAATTATGTTAATTTTTCAAACTATAATAATTTGCAAGAACCGTTTTTATCTTTTTCAACATATTCGTTAGGAGCTTATTATTTAAAACAAATTTAAAATTTATAATAAATGCAATATGTCATTTATGTCACGTTAGATGGAAATCATTGTATGTGTATGTGCATTCGATAAGTATATATTGCTGCCATGCCATGCAATGGTTAAAACATGTGTAAAATCAATGTTCTTATAATCAATTAGTTTTGATATAACACAGACTTTAAATGAAGTATTTGATTGAATTATGAATGAGTTAATGCCTACTGCTTTGCACATATTTATCTGTATAATGTACATAATTAAATTATATATATTATATATATATACGAAATAAATATAAAAGAGGCATCGACAACAAATTAATTATTTCGAATGATATGTAAAATAAAATGTTATTTATTATCTCAATGGTTGATGTTATGTTATGTTTATTATGATAGAAAGTAATAAGAAATCGCTGAAATAATTTTAATGTACTTATATTACCTAATTTGATAACTCCTAACTAACAATATTATATAATACATTTTCCATTACCGTTGAATTTACTCGTGATATGAAATGGAAATATCAGTATATATAATTTCAGATCATTAAATAAAATGTTTGCAATTTTATTTATATGACTGGAAGTTTTTTTTTTAAGGTCAAGAGTAACTATAACTAATTGTCATACAAATCCAATTAGAAATACAAAAATAAAAAAGCGTCTTCCGCATTATAGATAAGCAAATTTTATCTAACTATCTACTTCGAAATCATTGGTGAAAAGCAAAAAAAAAAGATATTTCGAAACCATATTCGCTTAAATTAAGTTTATTCAATAAAAGACCAACTGGACAGAAATTTTATTCCCTCAAATCAGGGCCTGTTTTAAGGAAAATGTGGAATTACCCATTTCGGGTTTAGCGACGGAGCCCTGGCGGATGGACGGCAGAACCCCCAGCAATTTTTTAGCAATAAATTCCAAATTTGAATAAAAAAAAAATTATTAGTGATGATGTTCATGATGATTTTCAAATATATATCAAACTTATAATTAAGATAAATCATAGATTAGAAACTATAATTTTCTTCTTTGGAGTTTGGTTTTCAATTTCGATTGGATTATCCAAGCTTTCAATTACGACTATCTGATACATGAGGCAAAACTCCTTGAAAATGTGTCCATTCCCTAGCCTTATTGGTGTCAGTGTCGATTTGAGACAAATATTGTGTTTGACGAAATAATGTCACAGATGCCAATGTTCTATTTCTATTTTCTGTATTAAATATATGAATATATGAATTGAATATCAATATTATTTGTAGACCGTGTGTACGCATGTTATAAGAATTTGAATAAATAAACGAACAAATTTCTCTGTAAGCTGTGATCTGTCAGCTGAATTTTATTCAGCGCTCAATAGTCGTAGTGAGAAATGCGTTCATTTATTTATTCAAATTTGTCATTAAATATATGAAATTCCCAACTACCCAAATTGCGATTTGAAGTTGCCCAAAACTGGCTCAGTTACCCTTTAAAACAGGCCCTGCCTCAAATACAAAAATCTCCTAAAAATTATTTTTCATTTTTCAATGCTTACCAAAAAATATGCCAAAATGAAATGAAATAAAAAGCATTTGTCAATATGCGAATCATTTAATAAAAATTAATGTGCGCGCTTTATTAAAATAGAGAAAATAGAAACTATATATATATGAGCTATCACAAATTTTTGTTAAAATTTAAAAAATTATATTGGTCATGGCAGCAAGACAGTAGATAAATGAATTCCACGCATATAACAAAATAATTACAATATTACATAGATCATAAGATCACAATTTCAAATCGATATAAATTAAATAAAATCTTTTTTCCAATTTTTTTTTTTTTGCATTTATTTAATTACTCTGTCAGTGACAATAAATCATCAGAAATATTTTTTTTTTTTTTTTACAAATCCCACATGCTACATAACGGTTAGCATTTAGATATTATATTAAAACAAATTACAAAATATAATTATTATTAATGCCACTTAATGTAGGCAATAACATAATGATTAGTTTATATTCTAAAGGTAAGCATGACTAAATAAAATACATATACAAAATTTAAAATTATTTCTGTTGTTGCGGTCGTTGGTGTAAATGGTTAAATGAAAATTAATATCTCGATTATTAGTTTATAAATAAATGAAAATCACACACAACCGAAAACATATATATAATATATTTAACGTAATGAAAAATGAAATTCTGTCTGAATCAATTGCAAAATGTTTTTTTTTTTGAATAATTTCTGTGATGAATTTAATCAAAAGAAAAAAATATGGTTTCTAGAAATGAATATATGACTAATGCTGTGCATATATGATTTGCAACAAATACAGGACCGTATTTTGCACATAAACTGCAATTAAAATAATATTTAACTTGAATATTTTATATTATTGTATCTCTAGCAGTGTTCGCAAAGATGATTTTTTGACCAAAGGACGCAGCGATGATCAGATTTTTTCATATAACTTCAAAATATAAATTGTTTATTACAGAAATATGCTGATTAGTATCAGGAATAAACTCACATTCACAAATATTAGATCTGTGTTGCTATTTATATAAAGTCAATGATTAAAGTAGAGCTCATCTTCAAAAATCATAGATAATTTTAGATAATATAGATAATTTTTTATAGATGATTTTGCGCTTAAGCAAATATTGCATAAAATAAAAAGCAAAAATTTAGCATTTGTATATTTCGATTTATTTCTGTATCTAATCAGCTATTTTCGGTTAAAGACCATTTTAGTAGCTTCCAATTTATTTGGAAGTTATATGAAAAAAAAAACCGATCATCTACGTTCTTTGCTCACAAAATAATCTTTGCGAATACACTGATCTCTAGATACCTAAATATCGTTTTTCCTTTTTTTTTTTGCAATACTTATTTTAGAATATCTATTTCTTCCAATATATATTCACCACATCTACATAAATAAATATAGAGAGGTACGCGAGATCACTTAAAGTATCTACCGGTTAACATAATATTTATCAACAAAAATGTAATAAAATATCACTACCTATTTTCTAAATTGCAGAAATGGTAAAACAGTATAAAAGTATATGAGAGAGTCTTATGAAATCCAGCACAATTACATTTAATAACATTTACAATTGTCGATATGAAATATTGTGTGCGCACAGTTTTAAAGTTGAAAATTTGCGTGGTAAATATCGTTAAAAAGATGATATATACGCTAATTATTATAATTGTAAGAATAGATTTATGGCATTTCATTCACAATTATTTTTCATATAAATTTTTGAATATACTCACAGAGATATATTTATATATATAGAAGGTGTATTTGTATATATGTATATGGAAATGTATTATATAATTACCATTTGATATTTTGTATTATTCTTTTTAAATATATGGAATTTTTATGTGTGTACAACCAATATTATATTGATATTCGAATTGTCCTATATTCCGTTCAGGTTTAATATTACATTTATATATTTACCTCTGCCTCTAGATTGATAATTGTTAATATGTTAAAATGAAAAGATTTGTGTGAATTTGTGTGTGTATTTGTGTGTGTGTGTGTGCTAAAAGTTTATCGAACATCTTAATCGTATTCGCGTTCACAGTAATAACAATAATAATAATAATAATAATAAAATTATTCAAATATGTAAAATATTTATGCATTGATAAATATATATGTTATATATATGTTATGTATTCGAAACCAGCAACAATTTGTAATATATGTCGTATATATTAAATTGTAGATAGGGGGTATTACTTGTTGAATATATACAATATAAACTATTTATCATTTATATATTCATATAATTTAATCAATAGTCATGTCATTGAGATTTACTTATTTCAATGAGTTTATATCGTTGAACCCTATATAAAGCATTTGTTTTATATTTGCTCCCTATTTGATATCAATTTCTATTGTGAAATCGTAATTGTTGCATACATTTTAGTAGAAAAAATTATTTAATGGCAACTTGAGCTAATTGATCCTTTACTTTCTTATTACATATCAATTGTTTTAATAGCACTTGTGAACTGTGAAATAAAAACTTTTCAATAGGGCTTTACATCATCAGTTTATTAGAAATTCGGTATTTTGTTATTTCCAGACAAATTTCGCTTCCATTGTATGTATAATACATCCTCGTGCAATATGTTGGTCTGTGATGTTCACGCGATCATCACCACAAACAAATTGTTTGTGTTCATATCACACTGATCATCATCTGTACAGTTCAATGAGAATCGCGTGAACATCACATACCAAAAATGTTTCAAGTGATATGTTTATTCAATTAATAACTGTTGAATATACGATTTGAAATTTCTAGGTCAACAATCAACTCTGGAGTTTATAAATCATCGCTCTGGATCTTTATCCGTAGTTCCAGAAGCCTTGAGATGGTGGATGGATCTCAACGAGTCCATTGATTTCATGGACCCGAGTGGATAAATAACTCTTTTATCGGGGATGCATAACGGGCCCTTGCGGCCTACATGCTGAATCTTTGACTCACCCCTTGTCATCTCATCCATCCATTCATACGATTTGAAAATGACGCAGAAAATGCTCATGGAATAAATTTATTATAAACTACAATTACGACTGATCTTTTTGCTTACAATATTTTAAATGTTTACTTTGCAATCCTCTACATTTTGCTAAGTATTTACATATTAGAAAAAAAGAAAAATTAGAACTAGTAACTTCCAATTAATTCAATTGGTAACTTGAGGTCCAGAATAGAAAATCTTACTAAAACTAGTTTTATGATACAATAAATATGTAATCTTTTTTTTTTTTTTTATTTAGTTCTTTAAATTATTAAATTGTAACTGAAATGTAATTTAATCTAACTTTTAATAGTTTTACCGCACACATCATTGCAAAAAAAAATAAAATAATAATAATGAAAATAAGTTAAACAGAAAAAATACATGAATCATTTTCTGTTGAATTTTATAGCCTCACTTGGAGGTCCTTAACATCAGTCAATATAGTGTTTTATTGTTTTACTGCACTAAATCTATTACCTAGTAAATCTTCTGTAACTGTTCCCATAAATTTATGTAGACGTTCAATCAATAATATCCAAGTTTTGTTTTTATTTTTGTCTTTTTTTCATTTCTTTTTTAACATAAGTACATATAAGTATTTGGATTTTCTTTTTCGTGCAAATAGAGAATAACTTTTTTCGAATTATTCAGTTTAGGTAATATGAAAAATGATATTTGAGTTTTGGAAAAGCTGAAAGTAAATGAACTAGAGATATTTATCTTAAATATTTTCAATTTAAGGAAATTAAATGCGGAAATAAGTCACACATTTTCTGTGTAAGTGCGTACGGGAGATATCCATATTAATACGTACGAAAATATGTAACTAATAGCACATAAGAGCCATTCCATCGGTAACGTAAGTTACGAAGACATTAGTATTGGAATTTCTTGGACTTGAAGTGAGCTATAAAATATGTACCTAATCTATATATGTATGTATATTTCAATTGAAATAGATGAAACTATATAATCTGCGACGCTTTCGACAGGCCCAATAATGGTCAATACTATAATGTCTTCGTAAACTTACATTACCGTGGAATGGCCCATAAACCTTAACACCTTAGTATCAATATATATAATAGGGTGGTTAGTTTTTTGTATGAGAGTTGCAAAAGTTTCGATTTTTCTAACACCAAAAGCATTTTTAGATGTGAATGATTTCTTTGAAATAAAATAAAAATTTTGAAAGAATCATCGATACTTGACTTTTTTTTAACTTTATTCCCGAATATTTATTTCAATATTTAGAAGATTTACTGGCTTGGTTTCTGTAGAAAAAAGTTTAGCAATTTAATCCTGGGAATAACACAATATATTAAAATATATAAAATATTGAAGTTTGAAATGTTGAATATTTAAAAGTTATGAGACTTAAAAGATATAAAAAAGATAAATTTTTGAAAAAATTATCGATTTTTGACATTTTTTCGACTTTGAACCCGTATATCTCAAGATCTAAGGACTTGACCGGACTGACTTATTGTATATAAAAAAAGTTTTAGAATTTAAACCTGCGAATGAAAATAAAAAAGTTTCGAAGTTTCATAAATCCTTTTAAAAGCTATAGAACTTAGAAGATGGAAAAACACAAACACTCAAAATCACAAGTTCAACTGGATTGCGCGCGGTGGCTAAAATTTAAAAAATTCGAATCAGAACCATTAAAAATAGTCGTTTTAGGTCCAGTCACATCTACAAATACTTTTGGAGCTAGAAAAATCGAAACCTTTGGGAAACGAACCACCCTATTATATAATATCGTCACACGTTGCTTCAACTTAAACTACAGGAAATTTATTGCATCCAAAAACCTGAGAATATCAATTTTCCAATAACACAACATTTTTTTTTATGAACTTTGAAATTCTGTACAAAATATACGTACAAGTCTGCATTTATCTTTATTTATTGATTATCAGTCGCTATGTATGTTTACATATGTGTATAATTGTAGGTATTAAGTATATGCCACACTAGTTTTAATATAAAAACTCTTATTTATTTATAACTTGAAATTATCTGTTCTTAAAAGCACAATTTTATTGATATTTATAATCAACGTGAAATATATATATATATATATATATATATAATACAACAAACCAGATTATAAAAGAACATCTTAATAAAAATAAATTTTTAAGTACGTGCAAAATTCAATAAAATTTATATGTTTAATTAAGATCGAATTATATAAATTGATATAATAATTATTTTCTGTCGCCAATTTTATGATTTAGCATGTCGATTAATGTACTCTTATAAATAATTTAGATAAATTTCCATTTTTATTAGATTCATAGCAATTTTCAAATACGTTATGATAGTAAAGCTGGTATTATTTGGTAAAATTGATATTGAAATAAATTTTTCAATCTATCACCGTTTAAAATATGGATTTGATGTTGATGCAATCATCAGTACATGTTATTCATTCTTAAGATACTAAATTTAATCCGAATATGTAGATAGATATGTTAAAAAAAAGTTGTACTGATTATTACAAGAGCATGAAATCCTTAATTTAAATGGTGATAGATTTGTTAAGTTCATTATCGGAAACGTAAGCTTAGAAGTTAGATTTCAGAAAGCTATATATTTTCAATAAATAAAATAAGAGGAAACAACACAAATGATATAAGTGTATATTTCTACACTTTTAAGTGTTTATCAAAATGACCAATGACACGATAAATTTTATGGTTTGCAAGAACAATAGAATAGTCTATAAGTTTAAAGAATATTTATGTGGGAATATTCGCGAATACCACGATCGTATCAAAACGTATATAATTCATATATTCGAATAATATATAGTCCTAGACCTAGAGTATCACTTTAAAAAAAAAGTTTATAAATAAACAAATTATTTATAAGTTCATGCTACCGATGAACGCATATACTGATATTTACAAAATCAATAAGAATCTTAAGAAATCACATTAAAAGAAAATATTTCAAATTTTCTTCAATTAAATAAATGGGTATGGGCAACTTTTAATATAGAAAATTACAAATCGAAAGACCTTGGTGTCTGTAATCTTCTATACACTTGATTGATTGATTTACTAAAAAATAAATAAGATATATGTTTTTGTTTATATATTCTTATATAAAGTTTAGCTATAAGGTTTCCATTATATTAGAATTTCCATTTAAAGTGCATTTTCCCTTAATTAGAATCTTCAACGATCTATTTCATTTAAATAATAATAATAAAAAAAAAAAAACGTATGTAAAGAGAAAAATTGTAGCAAAATAATAAAAAAAAAATCTCCATATTATTACTAGCAGCATGCAGCGCACACCGGAAATATATTTCTGCCTGGTTAAATGGTCTTTTTCATGCTCACTGAACATTCAACGAATATAACCCTAATTAACAACAATAAACATAATTTTCCATTGTTACAAGTTTTTTTTTTTTCTTTTTTGCCGTAATTTATTGCTGGCACATCAGAGAGTTCTAGAAGCAATCGAATAACTATTTGTAATTTTTTTATTATATTGTAATTTATAAAAATTTCTTAATTTTTTTTATTGTGTTATTTACTTTTAAATTTTTTATTATTATCTAATAAGTATAAGTAATAAACAATTGTGTGGAAATATGTACGTTTTTATGATATTGAAAGTATTATTGCGTGACGCTATGTCGCAATGGTAAGCATGAAAGGGGAAGCAAGATTTCAAATATAACCGAGAATATAACAAAAAAAAAAAAAACTTTAAAAAAAAAGAGAAAGAATGTTTAACTGATCAGGAGTTTCAATTCATATTCGTGGGAATAATTTATTTATATTTTTTATTTGTAAGGGAAATATTTTGGGCGATGAAGATAGGTTTAGGTTGCAATTTAGGCATAGCTTTACTTTATTAAATATATTTCGTTCGGTACAGAGAATAAAACAGGTTATGTCAGGCTGCCCCCTTTTAGGTGAATATGTGATCAGGCTGGGGAACATGTGACGCCAGCCTGACAATATTTTATTTTGAAATTACAGCCCCTTATCCTTGTCAGGCTGTTCATTGGGAAATTGAAGGGTTTATAAAAATCGTTGACCAACCTAAAAATATTGTCAGGCTATATCTGGTAGCCCACATTTGGGAAAGGCTGGAGAAAATCTGACGCCAGCCTGACAATTTTTTATTTTTTCACATATTCCCCAGCCTGTCAAAATAAAAAAATGACAGGCTGGCGTCACATTTTATCCAACCTTTCCCAAATGTAGAGGCTACCAGATATAGCCTGACAACAATGTTAGGTTGGCCACCGATTTTTATAAACCCTTCAACACCCCAATGAACAGCCTGACAAGGATATGGTCTGTAACGTCAAAATTAACTATTGTCAGGCTGGCGTCACATGTTCCCCAGCCTGATCACATATTCACCTAAAAGGGGGCAGCCTGACACTTCTTTTAGGATGCCCACCACATCCTCTTAAGCACTCCATTTGTCCAATAGACAAACTTGTACTATTTAGAACAGAAACTTTACATCGTACATTTTTTTTAAGCTTCTTATTAAATTATTAAGATCCACCATATGCTCTTTTTTTTTACTATTATCCTCTCAATTAAAGGTGTCCATATAGTTAAATTAAATTTCTCTTCTCTTTCAAATGTTACATTTGAATGATTTGATTATATCTATTTATGAATAGAATGGATTTGGTTCTGTAAGTAATCCATGGACATTTTCAAATATTTTATAATCACTAAAGCAGCACAACGTTCCTATACCTAATTTTTTTAAAAAATAACATTTCATGAGCTTGAATTAGCAATAGTAACATTTAATCAACACATAATTTCTTTTTTAAAAATTAGTACGATGTGTGATTTTGTTATAACAAAGAAATCGGAATCATATTGTTATGAGTTATAA
Source organism: Catotricha subobsoleta (assembly GCA_011634745.2). Lineage (NCBI taxonomy): Eukaryota > Metazoa > Arthropoda > Insecta > Diptera > Cecidomyiidae > Catotricha > Catotricha subobsoleta. Next base: position 17,071 of record JAABKK020051261.1, on the reverse strand, counting down.
CTAAAACGTATTATAATTTCTCAGTATATTCATATAATCATCAATTGATAAAAAGTAACCTGTTTTATGTTCAAAATGAGAAATGAATGAACATTGAACAATAATAAAGATAAACTTTGTCAATTTAAAGAAAAAAAAAAAAACTCATAATTTTATTTATTCACTTATATTAGGAATAAACATATATATAGTATTAAGCAAATATCCGTTTTGTCATCATCATTTTAAAATTTCCATTTAAACATGTCTTGAGTTCATCATAAATTTTCACTCTTTCATTCATAAATCTATTAAAAAACATTATTTAAAAGTGTACAAACCGACAAAATAGATAACAAAATAGTTATATATATAAATATATTTATATATGAAAATACTTATAGTTCGGCAAACATAAAGAGACGATAGCACGCGTATTACTTTTTTTTTCTATTTTTTTTTTTTTAATATTTATATACTCAACGTAGAGTTAAGTATGTTCATCATCACCTTCTTCCAACAATTTTTTTTTTCTGTATTGTTTTATTCATATTTACTTAAATTTACTGTTTAACCTTAATATTACAATTATATTGACAAAGAAAAAGAAAAATAATATGTACTTTAAATTTAAATTTAATCATTGTGCGTAGAATCGTCCATCTGAGTTTGTAGCCATTTTTTAAATTAATAGGTCGATATTTTTTTTTTTTTTTAGATTCGATTAGAAATTGAACTATGAAATAGCATTATATTTTATTTTGAAGGATCTTGTGATTTTTTAACTGTTTGTAAATGGCATTTAATTAATAAGTTTATGTATCCTGTTTTAGGCTGTTTATTACTTTATTTTTGAAACAAATCAAGTAAGTACTCATAGGTTTTACAATTGATTTTTTTTTTTGTTCATATTGTTTTTTCTCAGCATAGGGTAGTTATATATTTTCAAGAGACGCGGATTTGCAAAACTAATATATGTTTATGAAAAATGAAGTGGTGTAAATTGGCAGCTTGTTTTTTCTGTTATAATCAAAGAAAGACAGAGAAGGAGACGAGCCTTTGTGATTAATGTTTAACGCGTTATTATATGACGTGAAACAAACCATGAATCACTTGTCGCATGTAACGGAAAATTTGTGGCTTCTTTTTCATCATCGCGATCTGTCTTTATTTCTAAAATTTGTTTGTTTACGTGTCATAATAGGTGTGAATTCACAGCAACTAAAAATGATGTATTAATATAGCGCTATAAACATCTCAACTTGGTGTCATGATGCAAAATTCACATCTCCGATTGGACATTCCACTAAACCTTTCAAGTGTAGATGTCAAAAGCTTTGCTTTTAATTGACATTAACGCGTTAGACATTAACCACAAAAGCTCGTTTTCTTCTTCGTGTTATATGCATATATTGTATACATTTCCTTTCCTATTATATACTGCGTCTAATTGTGGGTTAATTTTTCCGAAACGTGTACTTTCTTCTTTTTTGCCGCCGCCAAAATAAATTATTTTTTAAATAATATTTTCGGATAAATATGTTGTATTATCCAATTAAACCTTTTCTCTTATTGTCTTTTTTTCTATTTTAATAATTACTAAACCTTTTCAGGTACTACTTCGAATCATAGGCGCCGACTTTTGCAAAAGAATACAAAGGCAAAAATATTTTTAAAGAGCAAATAAAAAAAAAATGTCCTCTTCTTCCCTTCGAATAAAGAGCCTAATTCAAACATTTAATGATTAGTACAGGGGGTACAGGGGCTAACATACATTTCTCGATTTGAGTACAGGGGTTCGAGCCTTCGATCCAGGCAGTAGTCGACGCCTATGCTCCCGAATATAGATTTCATTGCTAAACTATGTTATTACTTGAATCAGTTAAGTGTTTTAAAAAATTGAAATATGTTCTAAGAAAAACAAAAATGATATCTCCATATTTTTCAGATCATTTCCTATTTTATTTACGATCTCGTCCGAAATATTTGATTTGTTCAAGTGTACTCCAAAAAAAATATACCATGAAATGACCCTAAAAGTTGTTTAATTCATTCAATGATAATCTTCTGGATATTTTCAAAATACATCGGAAATTCATATCTCTGGGTAATAAGCACAATAAACAAATTAACAATAAATCTCCTAATCAATAAAAGATTTAAAAAAAAAAAAAAAAAAAAAAATTGTAGTAAAATGTAGGGTAAATTGATTGCACGGAAATCAAATTATAATTTGATTTCCGCAACTTATCTAATTTATGAATGACAAATTCAATATAACTTATAATAAATGTTAAATGTATCAAAATTTTAATTGAAATTAAATCCATATATCACATTTATTTAAAAGAAATAATAATATTATTTAAAATCAATAATGCAAATTTTATAATAATAATGTAATTTATAGTTTGTTGAATAATATATAAACGCATTGCGTTACAAATAAAGGTTAACCGGAGTATAAAATTAATTTGTTCGATGATTATTAGTTTTTTTTGCAAATTAATCCATTGATTTGAAATATTTTTTTCTTTTAATTTAATAAAATTTACTGTTAGATATATATGATTACTGGATTAAAAAATATTGTAGAAGACATTAATGACTCCTTTTATTAATATGTTGATGTCTTAAGACAGGGAAGCGTCCCGAACCGAACCCCAAGAACCACTGGCTTTTTTGTCTTCAGAACCAAACGCTTAAAATATTTTTTAGAACCTTTTTAATGTTTGTGACATTTATGCGGATCTGAAGAAAATAAACAATTTAATTCAAATCGAATGAATGCGACTAAAGTATTTGGAAAGATTATCGAACCGGACCGAACTAAACCCCTGAATCCCTGCTTTTCTCAATTCAGAACCGAACCCATAGAACCGAATCATTAAAATATTTTTCAAGAACCGAACCCCAAATTTTTTTTTTTTAAGAATCGGACCCTCAGAACCTCACCCTCATAAATTTTGAAGGGTGTTCGGTACGCATTGGTCTTAACATAATTATTTTTTTCTTTTCTTTTTTTTTATTTTTATAAAAACTTTTAACAATAAATTATTCACTTTTACATCTAAACAGTTAAATAGAAATGTTTACAATTTAATTTTCGAAATAGCCTGTCTACAAAATATACCGAATGTAAGTGTAACAGAGTACATAAAACTATTTATAAAATGTATAAAATTAATTAGTTAAGTATATATGCACTATGCAGCTCTTGTCGCATTCCATAACGCAAAGTATTTTGTGCAATAATACGATTCAATCTGAGAAAATTTTACTTAGATATTTGTTATTATAGCCCATAAATTGATGACAATAAAATTAATTCACAATATTTACCTATTTTCATATACCTTTAGCCTAGAGATATTTAGACTTCAATTGCAAGTATATGAAGAAAGGTAAAAAAAAAAAATTCTATAGATAAAAAGAAAAACAAACAAGAAGAAAAATGAGCAAAATAATACTTTATTTAGGTAATTAATAAATTTCTTTAGAGGTAAACGCAACGCTAAATACAATATTACATGTTTTTTTTTTTTTCATGACATTTACCTCTAACTATCCACTGGTGAATTCAAATTAAAATTTTATTTTTCTGGATAAATTAGAAAATAAATAAATCTTATTTAATTTTACAGAATTTACGCTAGATGTGTGGACTTGTGAAATAACACACACACACACAGATATTTTCACAATATGGAAGATTTATGTTTTCGTATTAAAACTTGTTTTATCCGGTTATAAAAATCTGTGCCAAAAACAGGGATTTTATTTATTGACCTTGCAATATTTGAAATATGTTTAAAAGTTATTTGCAGTAATAGAGATACACATGAATTATTGATATATTAATATACAAAATGCTCTAAATATATAGTGTTACCAAAATATGCGCTGTGTGTTTTATATATATTTTTTTTTTTTTTTTTTAATAAATGCCAATCTATTGTAAAATATTAAAGAAATTTTCGTAATTGATAAATGTGACAAAGATAAAGGTTAGAGTTTATTTTAAAGTAGATTATAATAATTGTAGATATATAGATTTTAAAACAATGGAATTTCAACGACATTCTTTGGATTTTTCATAGCAATGTTTGTAGAATGATTTTGGAATACCTGTGGAATATATTTGTCGTTCCTTAGGGATTCGGAATGCTAATAAAAGTATTAATTTGAAATGCATTTTAAATCTTTTCACATTTTCTATTTTGGAAATGTTTTTCTATTTTTTTTTTTTTTATTTAAGTTATTTTATTTGAAATAGATGACTAATGAAAGTTATCAGCGATATTTTTCACGCTATTTCGATATTCTCACTTTTATCGAACTTTTAGCGAAAATTAAGTAAATAAAACTTCACAACCCCAATTTTTGGGTGATTAGTTTAATACGCAATTGGCAATGAATCAATTAAATTAAATGAAAATCATAATCATAGATTGTTTATTTAATAGTAAATGAAGCACATAGTCTTAAATAATACCATCTACGTGACATATTTTAAATATCTCATGAATTTATTGCCAATTATGCTATAGCGACAGACGCTCGCGAGTTATTCGAGATTAACGAAAGTGGATTAAACAAAATTCAAGAGCAATTTTTGTTTTTGATCATTAAATAAAGTGAATTTGATATCCAATGAACACAAATTTAATTTCTTTAATGAAAAAAATTATATTTTGTTTAAGAATTTTGCTTAAAAAACTTTCGTTAATCTAGAATAACTGGCTCCGTCTGTGGCTAGCGTTACATATTTGACTAACCGACCAAAATTTCGGGATGCTAAATAAAATGGTTATAATCATTTTCACTTGATTGGAACTTCTAAACTGAACTGTTTTTATGTTAAAAATTCGAAAATAGCAACCATCAAATTGATTTTCGTCGAAATTTCATTGGTTTCGTTTATTTTTATTCTCTGGTTTCCACATAAAACTTATTTGAATATTGTTCAACTTCAATTTCTATGAAACAGCAATTTATTTGTATTTCATAGTTGGCATTAGGATTTTTTGAAATAATGTAATATTTCTGGTCAGTTTCACAATGAAATTGAAACCAAAACGAAATACAAAATACAATGTAAATTTTTTGGTATTCCAAAAATGGTATAACTTTTGAACCAAATTGAAATCATTCCAATTGTAAACATCAAATTGAATTCCATTTTTTTTTTTTATTAATTCAATTAATAAATTAATATAGTTTAAATTCTACATTAGTTAAAATTTGAAAAATGAATGAAATTTGTTCACTTACATTGTAACAAATTGGTTGAAAATACAGTATATCACAATATAGTCGAAATAATAGATCAGCCATGTAGAAACTATTCCAGTATTCCAACTTTCCACACAATAATTTTTTTTTAATTATTTTTTTGCATATATTAACCTGAATTGCATTTGTTTTGCAACGTTTATTACAAATATATGAAGTGCTCTGGTCATCCTTAAAATTATCACATAATCTTCATGATCGCACCATACCCAGATTCTTATTAACTCTATTAAATTTAATAAAAAAAAAAATCACAAAAAAAAAATCTTTGTATTAAAAATTAAATTTTAAGATTTCTTTTTTATGACTTTTTTATTTAATACATGTTTATAGTGGTGGTGTCGTGTTTCGTATTTTTTAATTTACATTTTATAGTTATTCTTATCTTTAATTTTCACTCTACGCAGACGATCGTTGCGACTGTATTAAAAATTCGTTTAAAATATTTATAAATGTATGATGATGACTTTTATTATACCTGAATTTATTTACAATAAAAAAAAAAAAAAACAACAACAAATCCCATCCCTAGTCGAATTTTATTCGTATAAAAATATATTCTAGAATTTAATAGATAATCGTCGTCATCTGATACATTTTCTGTTTACTTGTATCGTAATATGACAGTAAAATCATGTATAAATTCATTATTTTTAGAAAATCGAAAAATATGATACAAGTTAATACGCACACGAATAAATCTTTAAAGAATGTTCGAAAAAATGATTAAAACGAAATTAATTCAATTATTGATTTATAGAAAAAATCTTTGATAATTTGTATTTGAGTTAATTCATTTCCAAATAAAATGTTGGATAATCATTGTACTTATGTAATTTCTATACAATATCATTGGCTAGACAAATCGGCACCAAATAAAGTACATCATACAACATTTAAGATAGATTTTGACTATCCCATTAGACATAATCTCGTAATTATATATAAAATATACTAAAACCAAATGAGAATTAGAGTATATTCTCTTATCATTAATTTTTTTATTTCTATGAACAAGATCACATCATATATATGTAACGTTAACAGACTAATTGAAATGAATTTAATAAACTCTAATTTTATTAGAAATAAAAAAAAAAACAAAAAAAAAAAACAATGACTCACCTGCATTACCCAAAAATTTGATGATGGCACAATTTGATCACCTACCGTACCCGTATACATTAGAAAAATAAAATCACTATATAAAAGCGATAACAAATATGTTATGTTTATTCTAAAATAATATCGTTTTCTTCGATTCACTAACAAACAAATAAACAACAACAAAAACAACCAAATAAAATTGAAACTGAAAAAATGTCTTTCAAAAAATATTCTTTTTATTGCGAATAAATATATATCGTTGAGTAGTTATATGCTTTCGGTTACCTTATTCACCCTCTTATCTAATCGCACAATTCGAAACAATAAATCAATAATAATTCATTTTTTTATTATTTAATTTTTTTTTTTTTTATAAAGTTTAAAATCACAACATAAAATATAAAATATTGTCACACTGCCGTCGCGATCATCATATGTTGGTTGGCAATTTAATTTCAGGCATAAATGTATTTAAAAGTAAAACAATTTTTTTTTTTTTTTTGTTGGCCGATATCGCGCTGTTTTGTTATTATTATTATTATTAACGACAAACTAATCAATCACCACAAAAAGAATTTAATTAAACATCTTCGATATTGAGTTTTGATAAAAATTAACAGACTGCTGTTTTTTTTATTCTATTTTTTTTTTGTTATTTGTTTTGATAAAAAAAATAAATAATTTTTGAAATATTACTGTCAATTAATGTAAAAGTTTAACGAAGAATTTCACTACTGTTTTAATTTTTTTTTTTTTTTTATAATTAAAAGTAACAATCAATGTTGTTACCCAGCATTTAACACAATATCACTGATTTCAAAATATAATCGCAATTGATATGATCAACATAATAATAAAGAAAAAGTATTTAAACCATGATCAATTTGCCACTGCAAAAGTAAAAAAGTAAAACACTGTAAAATAGTCCAAATTTTTTTTTTGTTTTTTTTTGTTTTAAAACAAATATTGCGAAAAACAACAAATAATTAATTATGTTTTATAATAAATATAATTGACATTTTGATAAATATATCAAACATTTTTAAACTTTTTTTTTATTGATATTCATTTATAAAATGTATTATTTAATTGGACATATACAAATACGTACACAATAAATATACCGCGGCACGCATGCGTAACGTAATCAATCTCTTACAAAACATAAAATTGCGTTCAATATAAACACATTTTGTTTTTTTTTTTCTCAATTTTTCTTATTCTTATTATTATTATTATTATTATTATTATTATTATTATTATTATTATTATTATTATTATTAACTAAGTATTTCTTTTAATAATAAAATGAATGGTACTTTCACTGAGAGACGATATAAGTAAGTATATATATTATGTTCACTCATGAATAGTCTAAACAAAACTGACTATGGTTAAAAAAATAATTTCTGTATCTGGTGGACTGAGGTAATAATATCGTAAAGCGTTTATAATGTGTGCTCTCTTACGTGCTTGTTGGTTGATTGAGAGAAACACCTGAATTGTTTTTGTTGTTTGTTAATAATAATAAAAAAAAAAAAAACCTATAAAATACACACATATAGAGAAGGTATATATTTAATGATCAAATTGAAAGAGATAGCTATATATATAGCTGATATTTGATACAATATATAGGATTTTAAGTTAAATGGAAATGAAACGACATATAATCGGGTTAATTCTATTTAAAAAAAAATATATATACTTATGTTTGAGACTAATTTAAAAAAGAATCAAATAGATAATGATACAATTAAATCATGAACATTATGAATATATTTTTGATAAAGTTGATGAATTTGAAATTTTATTTTGGATTCTTTTTATTTAGTAGCGAGGTTAATTTTAGGATATTAAGTGTAATTATGCTACTTACATGAACCCAATTTCTTTTAGTCTTATATTGACTTTATTGTTGCTATTCGTAACATTTCGTGTTTGGTTAGTTGAAAGCCTGCAAATATTTAGTGATTATATTGTTTTCTGGAAAAACCGTAGTCGAAAGAAATTTCGGTTCAATATAAAAACATTTTATAAAATGTTTTTTTGTTTTTTTTTTTTATTTTAGTTAGTGCTAATTTTTAGTCGTTATAACTAGTGACACATTTTTTGATTCTGAATTTTAATGTTAGTAGAGAATTGATGGATAGTTTTGGTTTTGGACCATATATTAAACTTATCCACGGTTTTATTTGTTAAGCTCAGTTTACTGTTCGTGTGAAATGAAATTTTCGGGTAGCGAAATTTTAATATGGAGAATAAAAAAAAAAATTCGCTCGTAAAATGAGTTTTCTATTCGGGTGAATTTGCACTACCTTATTTCGTTAGGAAATTTTTGTATGAGAAATTTCATTTCACGCGAACAGGAATCCGGTCTTTAACGAGAATTATGTTTTGGTATTTCAATAATTTCTTTATGGTCATTAGGGTGGAACGAAAAAGGAGCCTAAAACCGAGTTTTGGCCAGAGAAAACTTTAACCATAAAAATTGGCCAATTGAGAAAAAAAATATTTACGCACACTTAAAGTTCTTAAAATTTTCCTTCCCAGAAGACTTTTAAGAACTCCGGACAGATTAGAAAACATTACTCTATTGACAATGCAATATTTCAAAATGATGATTTTAAATTGATTTTTTTTTTGCCACGTTAATTGATTTTCTCTTAAATCGGAATGATTATTCATTCTATTATTTTGGTTAATTCCATATACTTACATATAGCATCAGTCTTCAAAAATTCTTTATTATGATAAAAAAATTAAAATAAATTCATAAAGAAACACAGGCCAAATCGCGGCCCCTGATTCCAATTTTTTTGGAATCTTTTAAATGAATACCAAAAAATTCCAAAAGATTCCAAGAGTTGTGGCCCCTGAATCCATCGCTTTTATGACAATTTTAAAAAAAAATCTTAATGATTCCAGGATTCCAGCCAAAGATTCCAAATGATTTCAAGACCTGTGACCCCTGATTCCAACTATAGTGTCCTACCTCTCGATTTTGTCTATGCAAAGCATTTTCAATTAACAAAAATATCTATTTATAAAAATAAAAAAATAATTGAAAAACGATCGTGAAAAACAGAAGATAATTATTTTTCTATTAGATATATAATTAATTAAATCATTATTTTTCTTTCACTAAAACGTATGGAGAAATTGTAAATATGCATAACTGAAAAAAAATCATTTTTGAGCTTTTAGAATGATCAGTTTTTAACGTTTCCATTGAACATCTTATGTCTGCTGTAGTGCTGCAGCCAACTGTGCTTTGCAGGACAGGTTTTATGCGAAAACAAAATAGCGGTGTATGCAAATCGATGAGAGAGATGAGACAGAGGCTTGTCAATTAATCTAACAAGCTAGAAGTCTGGCTTTGCCTGTGCGTAGGCTACAGAGGCCTGATATGTCTACTCATCTATAATATATTTTACATGGTGTCCTTAATAATTTTAATTTAATTCTTTTTATTCATCAATATATTATTACCCATGAAATATTTCTATATTCTTTTTTCATTTTTTTTATAAAAATAATATACCTGCTGTCAGATATATATCACAATATACACCTTCCGAATACAATTATATGCTATATTTCGAGACCTACGGTTCAATCTCAATAATTAACATTTTAAAAATTTAAAATTAAACGACACCATAATACACTAGTACAGCAGAGATATCTTCCTTAAATATCATTTATTATAAAAAAAAAAAAGACGTTCTATACAGAAGAGCATAAATGACACACGTACGGTTTCGAGTTGCAAGTACTTATAAGCAAAATAAATATTAAAGGACAAAAAATGTCAAAATGCAATCAAATAATCACATACACAGAACGACAGACATCATTCTTTTTTTTAAAAAAAAAAAAAAATGTGTGTTTTTTTTTATCTCCATTTTCTTTGTATAGTGAGCGAGTGATCTTAAACAATATAACAATATAACTAGCAATCCATGTATACTCTTATATGCCATCCTATTATTATTATTATTATTATTATTATTGTTATTATTATTACAATATAGAGAGGCTATGGCTTACCGTATAATTTATAATTCATTGTGACAAATCGATACAAATAAATCACTCAGTTGATTTCAGTTCATGATAATCAGCTGGCACAAAGCAAATAAAATCTGTCTTGATTATAATTTTCTGAGCTGCTTTATAATAAAGTCGATTTCGAACTTTAAATACAAACTCAAATCATACCAAATTTGATGGCACCGTATTCTGTTTTTTAAGCATATCGTAATTTTGTGTAAAATGAATTGGTATATTAGAAAACATAATTCTATCAATATATGGAGTGAGAGTAAGACCAAATTTTGTTCTAAAAACAAAGGAAATTATTTCAATATATATATATAAATATATATACGATATATTGGTAAACTAGACTGGGAAATAAGAGAAAGCGAAAGACTAAAGGAAATGCTGTTGCTAGTCAATTAAGGTCTTATGTTTTTAATAAAAAAGAGTTGAGTAGAGTGAAACCAAAATGGCAATTCACAATGCTCAGGGCCGTAACCAGCGCAAAATCACAGAGCTGGCTAAGCCTCGAATATTTGATATAATATTTTATGAATACGTGGTTTAAATTGCTTATAGTCGCCCAGAATAGGTTGGTCGTGGTTGCCAAACTAAATTTGATATAAAACACAGAAAGACGATATAAAGTTACAGAAACCGCGAAGAAAACCGCGCTGTATGTTGGAACACTTGAAAAATGTTCTATTTTTGCTTTTCCTAGAGCTGGCTCTAATAATTCTAGGGCTGGCTGAGCCCTCACGAGCCTCTTAGTAGGTACGGCCCCTGACAATGCTATCTATAGAGCAACCGTTATGTATGGGAGTGAAAGTTGGCTCGATTCTAATTATTTAATACATGAATTAGAGGAAGTTGATATGAAGGTACTTAGAATGATAGCAGAAACTAATAGAAGGGAACAAATGGGACATTGGAATTAGTAATGAAGATATTCGAGAAGCTTTGAATGTTGATTCTTGTGATGAAGCAGCAAGGAAGAAGTAGGTTGAGGTGATTTGAACATGTTTGTAGAATGGGTGAGAATAGATTACCAAAAAGAGTTTTGAAGGTAGAAGAGCTGTAGGTGTTAGAAATAGGGGGAAGACCTAGAAGAAGATTTATAGACTCAGTTAAAGAGGATATAATTGATAGAGATTTGATTTTAGATGATAGAGTTCTTGAATTATAACACTAAGGATAGGCAGGAATGGAAGAAGGTGATTACAGGACCTTACGCTGAAAGGCATTAAAAGGTCATTAAAGTATGATGATGATGATATAATTATGGAAAAATTGAAAGATTAAATAAATTAAATTATTTTATTTAATATTTAATTGCATTTTCATCAAATGATTCAACAATCACAAGAAATAAATTATTGTCGTTGTGAAAAAAATAAATGAATAAATGAATGGTTAATAAAGAATGAGTGTTGTCAAATCGGTCATACTACGGGTATGTATGCGTGTTAAATCGAAATCGGCTAAAAAAAAAACTTTGAAAAAAAAAACAGAATCTTATATGACTCAATAATCTGAATGGATGGATTGAATGCCACCTCACTTCATATTATAATTTACAATAAACTCAAATACACATTTTTTACCATTATGTTTAAGTAAACCAATAAACAATTTACCAGAAGGATTTGGTAGAATTTTTATACAGATTTATAAGTTTATTTAAAAAAAAAAACGAAAAAAAGAAAAGAAATGATGTACATCCAATGTTTGTATCTCTGTGACATAAAGAGATGATTATTGATTACGCTTGATCTTATTAGTATATTAAATATGTATAAATTATATTTTAATAATATATAAATTAAAACTGTCAATCTGATTTAACAGTTATATATAGATAGACTATTGCAACTGGGGTACATACAGGCATATTATGTTTTGGTTAAAGATGCGCTGGAATAAATTCTGGTAATTTTATTTTTTTCGTTGAAAAGCAATTTTATACACTTATTAAAACATTTTTTTGTTTTGATTTTGGTAAATAATTTTGTAAATCGCATATCCATAGGCAGTTTAAATTGAAATCACCGAAATTTTATAATCCTTATAACCTGTGGTCCAGTGACCGCATATAAAATGCGTCCAAGAAATTAATAATAATAAATATTCAACTCTACTCTCCACCACTGAGAGCCTATAGGTAGATATGTGAATATTTATGAATTGAAAAATAAAAATACGGTCATAATATCATAATAATATTTATGTACGGTAGTACCTACACAATTCATAAAGATTTTAATGTGGTCCTGATAATATCTCTTCAAATACATTATTAATAATTTAAAAAAAAAATGATAGGATTTATTATTTCCTGTCAATTCTTTTGATGGATCGGTATGAAATGGTTCCAGTATTGTGTTTACTTGTACATAATAATATAGAAATACGGTAGGACGTAGGCATGATGATTATTATTATTTTTATTAATGGGTGACAATGAAACATATATTTATACTATTAAAATGGTGGTATTATTGATTTGAAACTAATAAAAACTAATATATTCGAATATTATATATTATCATGAATAGTCCTTTTTTTATCAACGTTACATGAATAATACGTTTTTTTTTTGGTTACTATTTATAATTCTATTGAAAATCGATATTTTTTTAAAATTTCGATTACTTTTTTTCCTTTTTTGTATGTCCTAGTGGATTTTTTTTCAAAACCATATTAGCGAACATAGCATCAATCCTATACAAAAACCATAACATTTTAGAAAACATACCCAATCCATATACGATGATCTATACTTGATCTATAATAAAAATTATATTAAGACCATCATAAATTCCCAGCTCATTTCCATACTTAATCCAGAAATAATAATCAAATTTAGTATGGTTTTTAGAAGGTAAATACTAAATTTAATTATGGTTTTTGGGATTAAGTATGGAAATGAACCAGAGATCAGTCGGGTATCCGAAATATCCGAAAGTCTGAGCAATATTTTAGAAACCGCAAGAAATCGTTTATACAAAACATTTTGATTATGGCTGAGAAACTGCGCGCAAAAATAAAGATTACGACAATAATATATCATATATTAACAGGCCCTCTGACAGGGCGGGTCAGCCAGGCCATATGGCCCCGGCCTCTCTTTTCCGATCGGTCTCGAATTTTTGGCATTATCTTATTTGACTTTTTTTCAATTTAAAATTTTGCATACAAATGTTCGTTTCATTTTCAGATCGATTGTATGAAAACTTTTCCCACTACGAACGCAGTCAGCGCTTATTGCAATTTCACAACTATTTGTATGGGGAAGAGAAGTTTTAAATTATTAATTTCTTGAACTTGAACTTGCTGGTTTATTCACTAAAATCGTTACTGCATTGAAGATTTTGTTAAGTATACCTGCTTCAGTAGCTTCAGGGGAACGTTCCTTTAGCGTACTCAATCAAGTCAAGAATTTCAATCGCTCAAAAATGGGCCAAGATCGTTTAAATGGTCTGTCTAGGTATGCTCAATATTAACTTTGACATAGCACAAAATTTGAATTTCTCAGCAATAATTAGCGAATTTTCGCAGAAGAAAGTCCGAAAAGCACTTGTTTAATTAATGTAGGAATCAGATTTCTGTAATAGTTATTGTTTGTTTCAATTGTTTCTTATTGTTTAAGCATGGTAGAAGCGTCAAAAGTCAAAATATTAAACTCACTTAAAATATAAAGTTATTTCCTCATCGAACATTTCTTTGACATATATTAAAATTGTTTAAAAATGTAAAAAAAATTAAAAATAAGATTAGTTGAAAAAATAAGCGCCCTCGTGTCGCAAAATTATATTTGGCCTTGGTCTCTCTCATCCTGTCGGAGGGACTGTATATTAATAATTTCAAGTATTTATAAAAAAAAAACAACGATTTACAATTTCATTTTAAAAGTGATTAAAGCAATAATAATGAAAACGGAAATTATTTTGAATTTAATATTGAAATATATACGGTGAGGTCTCGATAACTCGAATTCCTTGATAATTCTAACTTAATTTTACATGGAGCGCACTCTATAACTCGAACTTATTTATAAAGGGGGAACTCAGTAACTCGAATTAATTCGAAAGAGTTCTCGAGACCCTATACTGTATAAGGATGGAAAAAAAAGCTCTCAGATCATAATGTCATAAAAATGAAATGACATTTTGTTGCCATATATGAAATGTTTCTATCATGTGAGTTCTTACGTTTTTTGTCATTTTGATCATTTTTCAATTATTCTGTTCAAAATTCAATTAATGTTATTCTATGTTTGGCAAAAACTCAAAAATCCAACTTCGGTTGAATACTGAACAAGTTTTCAACATAAAAAAGAAAATTTCATAAATAATATTAATGGAAAATGCCATAAAGCACTAAATAAATATATTAGTACAAAAATGATTGCCCAAAAAAAAAAAAATATTTCATTATTAATAAACTATGTAGAAAGCGAGTCTCGATAACGTAAAATCGATTTATATAAATCATACAACTAGAAACATTTTCAATCATACTTAGTTGCCGGTGAGAATTATTTACTATGGAAATGTTGCAATGTAACAATTATTGATTTAATAATTTATAAATCATAGTAAACAAAACAAAAACAATAATTATATTTTTTTTGCTTTCTGTGTTTTCTTTAGTAATCTTGAAGTGGGTTCGATCCATTGAAAAACGCTATGGATCAAACGCCCTTTGATTCTATTTGACTATGAAAAACACTCCAATTGAACTGAAAAATCACTTATTTGGAAAAATAATACAGTGATTTTCTATGGATCAACCGCACTCCTGGTGTATTTGTAGTGCTTGAGAAAGAAAACACGTTGATTTTTTAACTAATTATAATATTTTCACCCAATATTTAATGGTTTTTAAATATTTAAACAATAACCAAGTAATCTAAAATTTCCCCAAGCAATATAAAAATTAATATGATTATTAATGATATAGTAGACTCTACTTGTATGTAGATATTGATATGTAGTGATTTTTGTATTCAAACACTTTTTCCATATTCAGTACCTTTCATTTCGTCATCAACAGCAATAATACATATTTATCCAATAATATTCTTGAATTTCTCGTAACATAGGTAAATTAAATATTGTTTTTTATCCGGACTATCGGCCAAAAACTTTTTCAATGTACGTATTCTAAAAACTTATTGCATCATTTTTGATAGTCTTAAATTAATAAGAATTCAATCAAAAGTGACAATATTGATTGTTTTTAATATCGAACATCATCTTTCTTCTATTTAAACTACTAGCAATATTTATCCACTAACTTATTTATTTTTCTTTGTATTTGGCGTATTTGTTTTAACCATGGTTTACCATGCCTTAAAACTAACGACCTTTAAATAATACGGATTTCATGCTTATAGCAATCGTCATCAGTACAGCTTTGTCGACCATCTGCATATCCGTGATAACGGATCGAATTCTTATTAAATTTTAAGACATATATCAAAAATGATGCAATAAGTTTTTAGAATACACGTCCATTAAAAAACTTTTTGGCCAATAGCCCGTATAGAAAACAATATTTAATATATTACGGCCGTATTTCCATTTTTAGGTACATAATAATATTAAACTTACATATCGATTATTTCTACTTTTGCTAAAAAGAAAAACAATTTTTCTGTGCAATTTTTGGCGGCATCAATTTACATATCACCTAAGTGTCAATTTTGACATAATTATGTTTTTTAAATTAACCTGATATTGGAAATGGTGAAATTAAATTAATTAGCTAAAATAAAAAGTATGGAAAAGCAAATAACAAATACTTAAATTCCGAAGAATCGAAGAAAAAACGAAATTCTTTGAAAGAAATTTAATACGAAACATTTTTCCAACAATCCAATATTTTTCAATATTAATTAAATTCATATCAATTTCACGGTTAATTAAAATTTTATTTTTCACTTTTTTAATCAACTTAAGTAAAAAAAAAAAAACCAATAAGAATTATAAAGTTATTATTTTCTTAAATAATGAACATGCCTCTAGGCTCTACACGTGCTAAATATGTTTGATTTGATGTAACTTTGCAGAAGAAACTTGCACACTGCTAATTCATAATTCTAATGACTTTTTTTAGTTTTTTTTTTTTCACAATAACAATTCTCAGCCGTTTCTCAAATTAACTTATCGTGGCTATCATACAATAATCACAAAAAAATTATGAGTTTTATTAACTTTCTGTTTGGACTAACGACCAATTCGACCTTCAAGTAGTCTCTAGCTGACTATGGGTGATAAAACTTGTGCATATATAATTCTTCACACAATGGAACAAAATGATAGAAGCTATATGTATTATATATTTTTATATTTTGCTTAATATATATAAATAGGAAATACCTTTACAATTACCATTACCAAACTGTCTTAAATTATAACATATTAAATATCATTACTATAAAATATAATAAATGATAATGCAATGATTTATTTAATGGTAGTTTTAATGGTATACTGTTATAATTTACATATACTATGTATATGTTTTCTAGCAAAAGCAAAAGAAACAAGCTGCCAATTCATTGTCACAAGCTTCATTTTATCATTCTAATAGAATAATAAAAATTAACGAATAATTGGATACAAATTAATTTTGTACGGTA
>JAABKK020051239.1:0-11646 GCA_011634745.2 Catotricha subobsoleta | reverse complement strand
ATATATATATTTATTTACTCGTCGTAAACAATTTTATATATATATATATATATATATATATATATTTACTTATACCCATCGCTATTTCTTTATTTATTATTTTTTAATAAATTTACATAATATAATAGAAATATTTATGTTCCATTGAAGTACGTGTGACCTGCGCCGCAAGTTATTATTCGAATGCAGATATTTATTATATATGTGATTTTTTTGGTGAATGGGAGATTATTTTGATTGAGGATTATATAAAATAGAAGTGAAATTCTAAAATTTCATTTTCAATATTAAAATTAGGTCTGTAGATTTTTGGGAATTGGTTCAATTATAATGATGTTGATCGTCATAATGTAAATTTTTCACTATGCATATTTTAGTTTTGATTCTTTTTTTTATATTTTTTTTAATAGTAGTTGAAATTTAAAAATAATTTTCTCATGAGATTCAGAATTTTGGCGTCCGTCTCGCCAGCGGACGACTTTTCGAATTAGGACTATTGGTCTCTTTGATATGAACAACATGTCCGAACAAAAATTATAATTTGTCCTAATTTGTCTAAAAAATAAATTGCATTTACTTTTTGTATTTAGTGATTTTCAATAAACGACTTCCCTTGTAACTTTCTTTGTTCTAATTGGTTTTCACGTTCCTCAAACACATATTCTGAAAATAAAATACAATAAATATTATCTTTGTCAAACGTTTAGGACAAACGTATACTTTTCGGTCAAATTCGGACAAATTATAATTTTTTGTTTGAACATATCAAGGTCATACATGCTAGGACACTATAGTTTAATTATCTTAATTCGAAACGTCGTGCGCTGACTAAATAGACGCAGAAGTGAAAACAAAAATATATAGGGTGTTTTTTCTTTTCGATTTTAAATGGTTTTTGTTCCATGAAAATTGATTATGTAACGGAAGTAGTATTGTCACGAAACACCTATTTTCAGATTCGGCTGAAACGGAATTCCGTCCAACGAATTTCGGTCGAAACAGTTGCAACTGTTTTTAAAATTAAATCTGGATCATAACTCCGAAATGAAAAGACGCAATGGTTCCCAAAATAGGTTAGGAGCTATGAGCCACATAACGAGGGCGTTCAGTTAGTTATCTAAGCGCAACTTTTTTCTGTCTCACTCACACATTTTGAACAGTGAACTACTGAACGCGTTCAATACTTATAATTAATTATTGTCAAAAGAAAACAAAAAATTTCGAACTATTTATATCAGACCATTCTAAATTTTGATTTTATGACCGAAACTTTTTTGGTGAATTTCGGCCGGAACAGAACTAGCCGAAATCAGCCGGATTTGGCCGAAACGCTGAAACAGGCCGAAGTTCGTGGCAACACTAAACGGAAATTCGTTTTTTTCTTTAAAGATGGAAATATTTATTGGATATGTATAATTTTTATAAGATGGATTTTAATTATATTTATAATAAATTATTAGATTTTCTTTATAATGTGAATCTATTTCCTCCATTCATTCATTAGATGCAGGATATCGGGATCTTTAAATAATACAGGTTTTAGTTGATAGAATAAATCATCTTAATAAAAAAGTGATTTTATTTCATGTCATTGGCAGCTGCGGTTTCTTATTAAAATTTATGGACAAATAGAATTTGAAAACAATATTTATTTGATGTCATCTAAATTAAATTAAATTGTAAACCGCAGTGTTATTTATTTTATAAATCATAAAATTTTAAATTATTACAATGACAACGCAAAATAAATAAGTTAATATCGAAACGTAAGAACGAAACATACAAAACATAATCCGCACAGTATATAAGTAACTGGAAATGATTTGTTTTGTTTGTTTTTTTTTTTCTAAATGGGTTTTATCAATTACATGAATATTATATGGTACATCCTACATTCAACTAAATTATAACAGAATGAAATAAATCGTATCAAATAACAATATTATTCTAATTGATGAAAAAAGAATGAAAATTATATGCGTATATAAGCGCAAATTTATTGCATGCATTAAGTTTCTGTTCCAAGTTGTGTTGCATTGATTTCATTTGGATAAAACTAGTAACAAGACAATCCCATAACACCTTGTACTTGTAGCTACAATCTCTAGTACATAAAATTTATCTATTCGATGTTTTTTTTTTAAATAAATATAATATTATTTCCGTAAATGTAAACAAAAAAAAAATGCATTAACTTGTTAGACGTATATCCTTTCTCCCATATTTATTCTTAACGAAGAATTTCTATGTAGCTCTCTTTAATAAATTCTAAAGAATATTATATTCTTTGGTATATATATCGATTTAATTTACACGTTTAACACGTTTTGGTACATGAAAAATATTTTATATAGGAAATTTTTATCATATAAATATTAAATACAACTTTTTTATCTTATCCATTTGAAATTAATCAAAATCGTACATCCTCTTTCTTCTTACTATTTTGAATTGAAAATTCATTGATTTTATAAAAGTATCTACTATTCATTCCTAAACATACGGTAAAATTGTGTATATATTCAAAAATATTTATAAGAATAAATACATATCTTTTATTAAATTATGATTATTGTAATGCATGGTGTAATGTTGCGGTTCACTATATAGGTAATCTTTATTGTACACCTTTACTTCTATATTTGATCGCTCGTGATAATATTTTTGCAAGATGTTAATAGAAACAAACCATATAATTATGTTTATGTAATCTATAGTAAGAATTTACGTATTCCCATATTTTCACATGCTTCTACAATACTAATAAAACTTAGTAAATTGTTATCTTAATCCAATGCCAATTAAAAACAATAAAAATAGACAGTAATAAAACAGAATATATGTAATATATTATTATTAGAACCACCTATTGTACGTGAAAAATAAATGATAGAAATATTAATAAGACTTAAATAAGTCTCAGATAGTTTTTAGTCTAGAATTAAAAGATATATATTATATATGTATATGGACACACAGTGTTGGGTTAGATCATTTAAAAAATCTAAATTTTCGCAGTTATTTCTCACAATCTATTGCGCCTGATGTCGTAACAGATAAATGTTGCAAGGATGTAAGGCTCCAATAGATCACCTACAATCCTACATACACCACATGTTTTCTTGAAGAAAACTGCTGAAAATCATGAAAATATGTGATATTTTTTTTAAAAAAAAGATCATTTTTAGATCTTTTTGGCTTATTTCCATGATTTTCGGCAGTTTTCTTCAAGAAAACATGTGTTGTGTGTAGAGGTGATCTAATGTTACATGTTTGCTACATTTTTCTCTTAGACATCAGGCGCAATAGATTGTAAAAAATAACTGAAAATTTCGATTTTTCAAATGATCTATAAACGGTCTATCCCAAAACCAAGGCTGTGCCCGCTAGTTTCATTTTTGGTTACTATCTTGAGAACAGAGTACGAGATACAATATTGGTAGCATATGATTTGGTATGCCAAAATAGGTCTGGTAACTCTACGCTAGCGATTCCAAAAGGCTAACCCAAAAGCTAATAATTAATAATCGCTTCTTGTCCCTATTATTAGCGGGGTTTTTAATTATATGCTTTTGAGTTAGTTAGTTTTTAGACCAACCGGTTTTCCAAATTGTATGCCACCAATTGATGTACCTCGTACTGGTCTTCAGATATCGGCCAAAAATTAAATTAAAGGAAAATTAGCGGACACAGCCTTGCCCAACACTGATGACATATAAGAACCATTATGTGTTACTACGCTTAAAATTACATTTATTAAAAATTTCATTTTACATTTTATAAAAAAAATCAATCAATTAATATGAAGGCTCTCTAAGCGAAAAATCTCTTATAATTTAATTATTATTTTCATGTATATAACGCGTTTTAAGTGGTATACTCTGTACACATAAGTAAGCAATATGATGATACAGTAGGGTATCTCGGTAACACAAACTCAAAATTTTTTTTCGAATTAATTCGAGTTACCGAGTTCCCCTTATAGATAAGTTTGAATTACAGAGTCCTCGATGTAAATTTAGCTCAATGTAAATTTAGCTCGAATTATTAGGGAATTCGAGGGTTAAATATATTTTTCTCATAAATCGGATATTTTCCGTATAACTTTTGGATATTCTTCCCATTAATTGGATATTTTGCCCATAAACTTTGTTACATTCCTCAAAAATGGGAAAAACATCCGATTTATGGGGAAAATATCCGAATTTATGGGAAGAATATCCAAAAGTTATGGGTAAAATATCCGATTTATGGGGAAAATATCCGAATTCATGGATGATTGATCGTCGTCCGAATTCGAGGAATATCGATGGTTCGAGTTAGGGAGACCTCACTGTATAATTACCTGAAATGAATAGAAAACTATTAAACTCTCTTACTTTAATTAACCATAATATAACATAAATGCTAGGATCCAATTTTTATATAAAGCTTATCAAAATACAGTTGAAAATGACAATAATATTACTTTGCTTACACAAATATAGAAAACAAAATATAGAATATAGAATAAAGAATATAAAATAAAAAATAAAAAATAGAGAATATAGATAGATTTATAAAAATATAACATATAAATAAAAAAAAAAAAAACTACTATATTGTATTATGCATAAATTTGATTAGTTTAACGATCTTCCATGGACATTTGCGGCTCAACGTGAAAACAAAAAACGAATCTGTATATAAAATACACATTATACTTATACCATATCTATAGAATATTGTGAATAACGAATTTAAAAATCAGCTCATAGTTCTTGTTTTATATGTCTGTTGTTATGTTAACACATAAACAAGATCGTCTTCGAATAATATTATCTATATATATATAATATATTATAATATTCTAGACACTGCGGGCTGCAGGTAGCGCAGACTATATATAATGATCGTCGCTTAATTCTCAAATATTAATTTACCTGTAGAGGTGGTACGGTGCGGACAGTTAATTTTCATAATCGCGAAATTGTTTTCTTTTAATTATATAGATTTTTTGTTTTTGTTTTTGTTTTTGTTGATTAATTTCACTATTTTTGTGCTTTAAAATATTGTGAAAAAAATTTGAATTTATAAAAATGAAATCATTTTTGGTGGTAGTTTTAATGGTATGTTATTAAACTAAATCGAATATGAAACAAAAAAACAATGAGTACGAGTATTAATTAATTTTTATCGAAAAATCCAAAATTCTGGTTAAACAAAATAAATAATTATAGATGTGACCAAAGTTTGGAAAGGGTTTTCAAGTGCAAAACGGATGTATACAGTTAAATAATTTAAAACTAAAAAAACTAAATAAACTATGTGCATAACGAAACTGCATCAGTACCGCTTAGAACTCTCGGCCATAAGATATTTTTGAAACGATTTTTGTTGGTAGGCCGATAATTTAAAATATCGTAATAGCCGAGAGATAAAAGTTAAAAGGTCACCCTGGACAATAACAACATTTCAGTTTTGAACTTTAGTCTTTGTTTTTTGTTCTTTTTTTTTTTAATGTTTTTAAAATTAGCATTAGAATTTAAAGTTTTCTAAATTTATATTCTAAAGTTTTAAAATATTATAGATTTAAGTATGCGGTTCAGCTCAGAATATTATCTCGATATTTGCAAATTTGTTATTATCATTAAATAATAATTCAATATTATTCGAATCCATTTGATAATTCCTTAATGTATACAAAAAAAGACAAAAAAAAGAACTGAAACCGGTAAAATACTTTAGAGATAACACAAGTATTTTACGCAATTAGCTAACTTCGCTCTAAGACAATACAATATTTCAAATTTGCGTCATTAGTTACCTAATCCCTGCACATATATATGTATTGTTGTCTAAGGTTTTTAGGTGCATGACCTCGATAATTTGATAACAAAACAAAAAGCAAGTAGTTATTGAATATTACAAAAAAAATTGAAAATATTTCTAATACGCTACAATGATATCTGAATTATGAATGATTTTACATAATAATAATAATTTTTTTTTTACATCATTCTTTAATTATTTAATTTCTAAATTGCCATAGTTTTTCTTATTCTTTCATTATTATATAATGCTAACGAGTTCTACAGGTGAATTATGACCAAAAATTGTGATATCACATCATACATTTATATCTTGGCAGCCTAAGTTTTAAAGCGCTTGAAATATCATCGTAAACGACCTCAACGTGCTGATTAATTCACTACCTCATTATATTATAAATTTCAGAATTTCATGAATGTCAGAATTGACATGCTTGTCAAAAATGATGACATTATACCACAATTCACCAAATATTTGACTTCCACAGGGGGCCGTAACCAGCGCAAAATACAGTTAGCTGGCTAACTCTCGAATATTTCATATAATATTTTATAATTACGTGGTTCAAGTTGCTTATGGTCGCCAAAAATATGTTTGGTCGTGGTTGCCAAACTAAATTTGTAAATGTAAGACCTAAAAACATAGAAAGACAAATTTGAAATACCATTTATACACATAAACCACGAAGAAACTCGCCCTGTATGCAAATCGTTATTTGGTTTGTGGATTTTTTTATTAGGTAGAGCGGACTAATATCTAATAAAAATGTCCACAAATATATCTATACGGACGATAAGTTGAATTGAATATACTATTTTTGCTTTTCTTAGAGCTGAATCTAATAATTCTAGAGCTGACTAAGCTCTCAAGAGACTCTTAATAGGGAAGGATCTAGACTCGCACCTTAATCGCGTTTGTAATATGATTTTTCTGACTTCTCCCTAGTGGAATTTTATGTATACTTTTTGTATACCGTGGAAGGTCGTTTTTGAAACAAATTGTATACCTATACCTTTCAAGGTATACTTTTTGTATAATTATACCTTCAACAGTATACTTTTTTTTAAATATATACATTATATGGTATACTTCATATACCTTGCAAGGAATATATAATATATACCTTGTAATGTAAGGTATATGAAGTATAACATATAAAGTAGTTTTTGCAAAAAAGTATACATTGGAAAGTAAACACTTGTTCCAAAAACGGCCTTCCATGGTATAGAAAAAGTATACCTAAATTGAACACTAGGGCTTGCTAAAAAAAAACAATTGAGTAAATTTATAAAGTAATAAATAAATTTAATTAATATATTTTCTATAAATAGTTTCCACATATCCACGAACTATCATTAGATTTAAATTTTCTGAATTTTGATGAAATCATTGAAAATTATTCTTTATTGAACAGTACCGCATTTTCACATAATATATTTAAATATTACAAAAAAAAAAAATCCATTTTAATTATCAATATAATGAGGAAGTGATTATATGATATATATGATGAATTTAAAAATAAATAAGCCCATCCAGGACATGCAGTCAATATATTATATTACTGATAATTATTTTCTTAGAATATTGCACATAAACTTCTCTACTTCTTCCATTTAAAGTGATCAAAAATTGCTATATTTAATAGTGCTGTTCCAAAAAGTATCCTCTATAAAATGAAAATTAAGTTGAGAACTTCACAATAAACCACGCAATCGAAGTATATTTGAAGAGAAATATTACTCTCAATTGTAGTGCCAAATTTACCAAATATGATAACAGATATTTCATTTTCATTCACGTAATAATATAATTTGTCAGATAATAAAAAACGTTAAAAACTAAATTTTTTAATTAAAATGTTAATTGTTGATTGGGATTTATTTCGTTTGCCTAAAATTATGCAAATTATGTTCTTTAAAAATTCTTGCAAGAATTCTAAT
This sequence comes from Catotricha subobsoleta, assembly GCA_011634745.2. Taxonomy (NCBI): domain Eukaryota; kingdom Metazoa; phylum Arthropoda; class Insecta; order Diptera; family Cecidomyiidae; genus Catotricha; species Catotricha subobsoleta. Next base: position 3,892 of record JAABKK020051239.1, on the reverse strand, counting down.
TAAACTCAATTTATTTATACTTACTATATAAAGTTTATGTTTATTTGCACACTTTCAAGTTACTTTAAATGTTAAGTAACTGTGAAAAACTGATACTTACGTTTATTTCGTCTATTTGAGTTTCATATTTTACTTTAATCAGCGACTCTTTAAAGAGGTGTTTTCATATTGAAGTCATATTGAGTAAACAAAGTACATACCTATGTAATACTCAAAATTGTGAAATTTCATCAAATAAATAAATAGAAGTCTGGATTTAACATAAGGTGTAATTATTCGCTATCTTTAATTTTTAAAACCAAAATAATCGATATGTTTTAAATAACCATAAATTGCATTTTGTATTGAAAAGATAAATTTTAAAATTCACGAACAACAATTGAAAAAAAGATGGCAATTAAAATCAATATTGCAATATTGTCTGTTTTCAGTTAAAAACTATAATGAAACAGCCGAAAAATAGTTTAAAACTATCAATGTAATCAATATTCAATATATATAATTTTCATATTTTCAGAATACGCCTGTAAGGTATATGCATGTAGTTATTTTTTAATGTGTTATTTTGATAATTAACGATCGTAACGGCGGTCATTGTAGCAGCAGGTGAATTCTGACCAAAAATTGTGATATAATATCACAATATTTTAATACAGGGTGGTTTAATTAAACATCATACGAGTATTAGAGGAAAAAAAAATATTTCCGATGTTAGTTTCCCTGTATTGAAATGATAAATTTATGATATTATATTATATTATAATATTATTATATCACCATATTTGGTCATAATTCATTTGCAGTAACTATACACGTATCTAAACTTATAATATTTGCACACTAAAACCATAGCATACATTACATTTTCTGTATTATATGTATTGTCATATTTAAGCATTTTCTTAAATATTAAATTAATATATATTTGATGTACAAGTAATTATAATATTGTTCAGTGACATTATAATATTTTCAAAGTACGGATCTTTATAAAAATATGATTAAACTTTTATATTATGATTTAATCAGCCTATTGTTATGCCAAAAATGTTTTTGTGTTTTTATATTGTGAGCAAATAGGCATTATTAGTTTTTAATTTGCGTTTCAGAAATGTATGGCAACGTATAAACCAAGTACTGGGCAAAAAAATCACTTTCCGACTTCGGATGTATTCATATTCATAGAGCTTATTAGGGATTTTAGTCAATAAATTCTTATGTACATAAAATGATCAAAATATCGACATGCAATCCGGTTTGATTTAGTTAATTTTATTAATAGAAGTTCAGTAATTTATTTATTAAATATCTCCTAATGGTAATGGAATATACGAGTATTTATATATACAAGAATATGCTCTCACAGCCTTAAATATTTATTAAACATAAAACTTGGGACAATAGCAATTCTAAAATAGAAGCAACTATTATTTATGTAATGTTAAATCTCATTAACGTATTTGTCCATATTTTTTTCAGGTAATTCCATCAATACTATCTGAACGGATTATATTACTGAACTTAAGCCCTGAAGAAGCTCAACAATACATTGCAGGCAAAAGTTTGGAACTATCTTATGCAAAAAAATTGAGCGAAAACACTCTGACCGATGGAAGATATCATCAGGGGCGCCTAATTGAGCACCCAGAGGATTATGTGGAGCGTATCTATGAGGCAAATCAATTTCATGGGCAAGATGGACTAGGAAGAGCTATGTTTGGATATAACGATTGGAATCAAGGTCGCTTAGAAGCACGTAATGCTAATGGAGAAGTACGTGGTTCATATCAATATGTTGATCCTTATAACGAAAATATAGTTGTGAATTATTGGGCTGACAGCCTTGGTTTCCATCAAACAGACAATCGACCAAAATCATCGTTATCGTTAGTTACGGAAACACCTGAAGTACAAGCGGCACGTGATGCTCATCAAAAAGCATGGGAAGCTGCTGCACGAGCAGCCAGAGAAAATCCTGATCCAATGAGTGACGTTTATAACGAAAATTCAAATCGACTTGATGAAGTACAAGCTGAACGCGATCAAGCCGCTGAAATAATTTCCGGAGTTGCAAATCAACATCAAAGTTTGACCAGACATCCAAATCTTCCATATGATAAACATATCCATCCAGGAAAGACAGCAACTATAGCTGAACAAGATTCTGTAGTTATTGAATCAGTTGCTGAGTCCAGGACTAATGATATAAAGGTTAAATTAGATGAAAAGGAGGAAGAAATAACTACTAAACCAAGAGGATTCTTCTATAATTTCGATTACCCAGTTAATCTAATTGTTGAAAGTTCTGATAACTCTGATATTGTAAAGAGAAGTGGTAAAAGTGTAGAAAAAGAAGGGGAAACCACAGCACAAATTCAAGAAATTAAAGAAGTTAATGTAAAACCATCTAACACTGATCAAGCTAACATTGCTGTTATACCAGAACCTAAGACTCCAGAGCTAATCAAGGCCACAGAAACAAAACCCCAAGTTGTACCAGAGAAAGCAGCCCAAGTTGTACCACAGAAAGCAGCCCAAGTTGTACCAGAGAAAGCAGCCCAAGTTGTACCACAGAAAGCAGCCCAATCTGAATCGAAAGAAATCTTAACTACACAAGGAAAAATAAAAAGAGCTTCAACTGTTATTGAATCGGATATAAAAACAGTAGAACCAAACACTAAAGTAGTTGAAAAAATTGTTAAAAATACTCCAGTATCTACAGGACAAACAAACACCATTATTGAAAAAACGATCGTAAATGCAAAACCTGAAGGTAAAACTGCAATTGAAACTGGTGCCGGAGCATCATCTGAAGTAGAAAAGCCATCAACTAAGCCTATTACACTTGAATCTATTCCAACACCTATTCATGTCACAAAAGAAGCAAAAGAAACCGAAATTAAGGATGTCAAAGCTGATGAAGTAAAAAAAGCAACAACATAAATTAATTCTGTTGCTTATAGATTTCAGTAAATGCAAATGTATCTGCTGAAAGCAAAAACAGAATCGTGAATTGCTATTATTGCTTAACTATTAACTTTACAATATTTCAATAAATCTAAAACGAACACGAAGCTTCACTCATTTTACGAATTATGTTTTTATCTATAACCTGTACAAAATAATGTAAAAAAAATAATAAAAAAATAAAGATAAAAGTTTTTTGTTTACATGTTTTGTTTAATTATATTACTACATATTAAAGTAAGCGATCAAAGTACAACTGAATACATTAATTGATAGTTATATCTCAAAAAAATATAAATACTCGTATATAATTTGTAGTAGTTAACTGCATATGAGCATTCCGCAGGGTGGTTCAGCTATTAAAGGTATTTTTATAAATTATTATTAAGATACTGATGTTTATTGACGTCTGATCTAACGGCGACCAATTCTAGTAGCTGTCCTGTAATAATTAAAATTAAAATTTATCTTTTAATTATTTATCTATATATGTATAATTTTAGATATAACCACCCTAGTGGAATTTAGATATATTTTTTGTATACCATAAAAGGTCGTTTTTGTAACAATTTGTATACATATGGTATAACTATATCTTCCAAGGTATACTCATTTTTTTGACAAATTTATGATATGGTATACCTTATATACCTTACAAGGTATATATAATATATACCTTGTAAGGTATATGAAGTTACAAGGATATATAATATATACCTTTTAAGGTATATTAAATATACTATATAAAGTATTTTTTTTGCAAAAAATTATACAATTTGTTCCAAAAACGACCTACCATGGTATACCAAAAGTATATCCAAATTGACCACTAGGGCTATGGTCTCAAACAGAGCCGGTTTGAAGCAAAAATCTGAAGTACTCAAATGTAAAATTTTCGCCTCCACCAGAAAACTCTTATTTCCTT
>JAABKK020051229.1:0-11646 GCA_011634745.2 Catotricha subobsoleta | reverse complement strand
ACACAATTCTAAACGGTTCTAAAACCGTTCTAGAACCAGTGGTTTTGGTTCCAGTTCCAATTTGTTTATTGGGATATATACACATGTTTGCAAGAATTTCTGCAAATATTAACTCACATTCAGTATATATCGAAAATTTATTAGAAATTGATTGATTTGTACTGTTATTGAATTTATATATCTCATGATTAAATTTTAAATATTACCTTTTAACACAACACATTACATGTTTTATAGATGGCTTGAACCTGTGATATATATCCGCGTATGGCGTTAAACATTTGCAAAGAAATATAGGATATAAATTCAATAAATTACTTATGTCGAATTTACTATTAAAGTAATAATATATGTATATAACATGTTACCAAACTAAGACTCTATTATTTTCACTGCTGAAATTCCTCAATTGAATTTTCTTCTCCAATAAATAATAGGAAATCAAACGAACCGTAATAATATGAAATTTGCAATAAAAAAAAATGTCTTTTGTAAATGAATTGAAAATATTTAAATTTTGAAATGTTAACACTAGTTAACTATTTTGAAAGTTTTTAGTGCGTTGAAATTCAAATTGTATTTATTTTTTATTTTTGGATTTATTGATAATTTATTTACTAACAATAAAAATTAGTACTTATTCAATGTTTTCTTTCTAATTTAAGTTTAGATTCTCTGAGCCGATGTGTGCAAATGCACTCCTTGAATATTCGCTAAGTACTGGCTGCTATAGTTTAAGACAAAAGTGGGAGAATATAAAATAAATAAATATCCACATATTTTTCCACCTATAATTTAAAAAAATTGTGAGTGTTTCCGACAATATTCGTTGCGTGGGCTTTTGTGTTTTAAAACATCATCCTCCTATGAAAAAAATGATAAACATATAATTATTCCGTAACACAGTTAATAATAGGGACAATTATGGTATAAAACATCCAAATTATACCTTGTTCACCTGAATCATTGCATGAATTTTATGAATTTATATTATTGCACGGTATGAAATAATTTATTTTTAATCATTTTTTTTCCACAAGGACAATTATTTGATACTAGACTTTTTGAAGATTAATTTCACTATTTATATTTTTCAACATCAATTATCCATAAAAAGAAAAATTAAAGAAAAAAAACATTTCAATCCTCACGATAATATCTTTCATTCCCAGTTTCATTAAGGGCTTATCAGAAATGTAATGATGTAATTTAATCGTGCATTATGTATTATTATGTATTTCATTTTTTTTTGTTTTGTTTTTACGAATTTCAATTTTTTTAATGGTTTGTTATTACGAGTTAATCAAGACAGAAAAGTAAACAAAATATTTGCAGATGATATGTTCTTATATGCTTTGCTTCCTTGTTCCTGAATAGATAAACAAATTCAAATCTGACATGGGTTTTTCATGGACTATGAAAATTAAAAAGAAAATCTGGAACATCCTAGTGGGTCAGTCTATTTTAAAATTAATGCCTTGCAATCTAGACATTTCTAGACAATTGACTAAATACAGTATATAATCTTAATATAGTCTATATATATAAATAAAGTATGTTTATCAGAGTCTCTAGTCTGCGCATATCCTATATAAAGGGAATGCGTTACTAGAGTACCTAGCGGAATAAACCTTCAATAATCGGTCTATATTGCCCAGTTCATCTATATTCATATAATGCATATTTTACATAAAATTATACTTAAAGTATAATTTTTTCCAAAATTGACATTCCCCGATATGCTTTTTGTTTATCACGGATTATTACCACTATATTTAGGACATAATATTTCAGTTTTATATATATTTAAAACACTGATTGAATAAAAGTTTATATTTATGTAGTAATTTTCTATTATCTTGATAATCCTTAGATTACAAATTTATTGTAGAATGACAATAAGTAACAAATAATGAAATAATATGTAATCTTGATTGGAAAAAAAAACGAGGAAGTTTCTTTCAATCGTAAGAAATATTTTGGATATATGTTTTCGCATAGCTGTAGAAACGTAAGATGATATGATAAAGATAATATTAATAATAAGATAGAATTTGTTTTTCTTTATATTTTATTTTATTTTCCTTCTAATCAGAATACTTTAGAGTCCTCAGAGTATATTCTCTTGATGAATATTTTAACGATTTTTAAAAACCTTTTCTGCTACATATATCTAATAACATCTAATAATGTAAGCATATATTTTCTCGATATTGTATATCTCTTATGTCTTTATGTATATTAGTTTTGCTGTTGTTTATATTATGTAGCTATATATCTGCTATATGGAAATAAAAATAAAAGAAACATAGCTCTATCCATAAATATATCGGTTTATGTTTGCTTATACAATCCATCTCTTTGCTATTGTAAATAAATTGTAATTTCAGTAATAGGACGGATATTAAATAACCATATTTCTTGTTTCTTTCTGATGCGGTTCATTGTGTCGATTTCCGTTTCCGGTCAACCAACTTTCGTTATAAATACTTCTGATGTTTTGAAAAGTTTGACATCATCTGATTGTAAAACTGCCCACAGATGCATATTATTAATGGTTTGATTTGAAAAGAAAATTGAAATTAATCGTTATTTTTTACACAAGACATTATTGATCTAATCAAATTTAATTTATTCAAAAAGGAAACATTAATATGCGGTTAATTAAAATTATATCTAACGCACACTTATTTAATAAGCCATTTTAATCTTTCACTGTCAATCAATATTAATGAAATTGCGTAAATCTTTCATTAATAATAATATCAGTCTATTTGAATATTTATGAGAAGAATGAACAAAAGATATGCTAATCGGAGACAACAGAAATCTGCAACATCAAAAGTGAACATGATAATACCACTATTATGTTTTTAACGTGATGTTATAAGACTTGAGATAAAACTATGTTAAGTTTAGTGTATTATGGTTTTTGGAGTTATTGGATTTAATATTATTACAAACAGAAGGACAATACTATATTATCACTTATCTTACGAATGGAATTTGCGTTTGTAAAGCATATAATATCCTTAATATTACCAATAATCAACATTTGAATATAATTTATTTAATACAATACAATAATTAACTTCGGAATGTATGCATTATGTAAATTTCCTTATTCGCTCCTATTATCTAATAAGTTGGTTCTATATATAATATATATATGTATACGTGATTGGCTCTTATCAAATATTGTAATACATACTGCTTGTATAACATGATGTAAAGTATAATGGTAATACATAATAAATTAATGTTAATATATCGATTGGAACAATAATAATGTCTCCTTTTTTTATTGTGAAAAACCATTTTATTTAACCAGATTTTTTAATATAACTTCGGAATAAATTGGAAATGCCTGAAATGTTTTATTGATGACTAGTTACTGATTAGTTACAAAAATCTACAAATACCCTTTTGTTCCTTTTTATTTTAAAGTAGAAATTATCTATTAGCTAGATAACTTTTGTGTACAATTTTTACTTTAACCAATTATTTCGAACAATAAAAAGAAACAAATAGGTATTTGTAAATTTGTAATTAATCTGTAACTTTTATCAGCATTTTTCTGCAAAAAACCATTTCAATAATTTTTAATTGACTTCGAAGTTGTATTAAAAAATTTGGTTATATCTGCGATTTATCTACATCCCATCTACTGTTTAAGCTTAAGGCTTAACTTCATTTCTAGAATGCTATTACAGAGATATTTATTATAAACTATTTTCATATTTTATTTTATTTTATGTGCAGATTCCTTACAGAATATAGAACATTGTACAAATTTAAAATATTTGTTATATTAGTTTGATATGTCTTGAATACAAACTTTTAATTTCTATAATTTAATTTACTTCAATTTATTTTAATTAATGTATATCGAAATATTATGATTGCTTTTTAAATTTTTTTATAATTACTTTTTAAATAAATTTTTAATTATATAAAAAAAATAATTAAATTTAGATCAATGATCTCAAGAAGATCTTGAAATGTCCTTTTTTTTCTAGGATTAAAAGCAGATCAATATTTATCCGGTCGATCTTGAAGAAAACGTGGATGAAACAACAAAGTCAGTGTATCTTTGTTAGATTGTTTATTTAGCTTGTATTAAAGTTTATAAATATCACATCTATTATTTAATACGAAAAGGAAGTTAAGACAATTAATTCTCTATTATAGAAAAACGTTCTAAAAAATATAATATTATCAGATTTAATTAGAATCCGTTTATATTAAATAAAACGAATTCATCATAAGAAACAATAGACCAGACCTGTAACCTCAAACCTGTCACTCAACACTAACAATAATTCTTCATTAACAAACTGTAATCTAACCAATCCAACAAGAGACCAAACCGATGACATATCAAATAAAAAAAAAATAAATAAATAAAAAAAAAAACAAACCAAAGAAAACATAATAGCAAAAACAATAACATATAACAACCTACAACATAAATAACTACTAACCAAAATACTCTTTACAAAAATGGTAAAGAAAAAAAAAATAAACAAGATAAATAAGACGTCAACTGATTTCTGAAGGGTGTAAATGGTTTGCGGAATGTGGATTATATACTTTTAGCTCATATATATATATATTCACAGTTTATTTCTAGACTCTAATAGTTGGTTTGGTAGTACATAAAATAAAAAATGAAATACCTACTTACGTTACATCATAAAATATGTAGGTTGTGGTGTAGGTATTAGAGATATGAAGTGAAGATTCTTAAAAAAGATGTGCCATACAATCGTAATAGAATAAAGTTATAAGATGAAAGTTATCTATATGAAATGTTAACTAATGTTGTGAATGTTTTCCTGGAAATCTATTTTCACAATAAAGAATTCGTTAAAAAGTACTTAAATATTTCTTTATGAAACCAAATTATTGTAATTTCTTTTTAATTCGGTTATTTATTTTATATTGTTCTATTAAGTCTCATTTTCAGTATAAAAAAAAAAAAAAAACGAAAGGAAAGGAAAAAAGAAAATCAATATACATCAATGCTCTTTATCCACAAAACATTAAATCAATTATTGCCTTATCTCTTTGAGAGAGAATATATTCGGTGTATGCCATTTCCTTATCGGTGAAAAGATTAGAAGATAAAGCGTGCGAGAATATTATTAACAATATGTGTACAATTTTATTACATTTATGATACGTAGCACATCCCATACATTATTACATATTGTAGATAAAATAACATAGTAAACCAATGAATGAATATTGTATATAAAATTTGCATGTTAGATTCTATGGTACGAATAGGTATATAAAACAAGTTTGCATAACATTAATAACTTTAAAACATAACATAATATTTATTGTTGGAAAATAAAATAAATACCGCTTAAAGCTGTTTTGCTATTCAAATAAAAATGTCTGTTCGTCATTTAAATATAAGAAACAACGCAAAATGTTAGCAATCTTGTAAATTATACATTTTAATTGAAAAGCATTAAAAGACGCTTAAAGTTAAGTAGGATACAAATTACAAATGAAAATGTTACTTTAATATATGCTGTGATTTTAATAATATTATTTTTGGTTTTTCGAACAATTTGAAAGAAAACACAAATGTTGAATAGAATTTTAAAGACTGTATATATAAGTTTTATGGGAAAATTTTCAGTTAATGTTTGTTAAATTCAGTAAAATCGTATAAAAAATTATACTTTCCATTGGTGAAATTTCTATTTAATTTTTGATATTTCTGATACTTGAAGATTTTATACATATTTTTCAAAGAAATATGTTCCTATGATTTATGTAAATTTTTCTTTTTTTTCTTTTATGGTGAATAGACGTACCATTCAATACGGTACATTTGTTAGAATTTTTTCTTAAACATCGTAATGCATATTAGATGCTTAGTACTAATTACTAATTTGGGATGGTGCTCCCAAAACAAAAATCAAAAGATTACAAATTGTTTGAAACAGATGCCTAAAACAAATAAACAATCGACCGTGGGATTATAGAACAACATAAGATTACATCAAGACACGGGTTACGAACTCATTGTCGACTTACTCCAAAAATATACAAATAACTTTAAAAACAACTATGATAATTCAACATATGAGCTAATTCGTCGAATAAGCGAAAAATAAATAAACATAAAAAAATAGATTTATTTCACTTTCTGTCCTTATATGTTATATGTAGTTAATCTTTTTATATATCTATATCTTTATCCATTTATTTATTATTTGCAAGCTAATTTCCTATCTCTATATTGTATACATATATTCTTTTATTTGAAATTAAGTAGAAGGTTTTTAATAATCATTTTCCTTCAAATATAAAAATAATAATATAATAAAAATTAATTAAAATTAATAAAATTCATAAATTAAAACCAATGATTGGATGAAAAGTCAAACTAAATCTCTAAAACTAGAAAAAATGTAAATTCTGTATATTACAAATAAAGAAAATAAAGATTGATATTATTATTAAAAAAAAAAGTAATTATTAATTAGAAAGTAATAACTTTTAGATGCGCCGCGAATAAATAATTCTTCGAAAAGAAGTTAATTAATTGTACAAGATATAATGTGCGAAAATTCGTTTGATTCAAATAGCTACATAAAAATCTATAACAATTAATTAAATACAATAACCTAATTGGACTAATCCTAAATTATTTCAGAAAGTTTCAGTAAGTCGTGAAGTACGCAAACCAGCAAAATCGTGTAAGTAAAATTTCAATAAAACTGATATGAAAAAATAATCCAATGAGACAGGAAAGAGATTTTTTTTTAAATATATTTTTAATTGAAATTTTGTAAATCCATTCATAAGTTATGAGGCTTTAAAAGATGTAAAAAAGATAAATTTTTGAAAAAATCATCGATATTTGTCATTTTTTCGACTTTGAATCCGTATATCTCAAGATCTAAAAACTTGAGCGGACTGACTTCTATTTAAAAAAAAATGTTTCAGAATTTAATCCTGCGAATGAAAATAAAAAAGTTTCGAAGTTTCATAAATCCTTTTAAAAGTTATAGAACTTAGAAGACGAAAAAACACAAATACTCAAAATCACAAGTTCAACTGGTAGCTAAAATTAAAAAAATTCGGACCAAAACATTAAATATAGTCGTTTTAGGTGCTAAAAATGCTTTTGGAGCTAGAAAATTCGAAAATTTTGGGAAACGGACCACCTATTGTTCATGTCTGGAGTAGAACTCTAAGGTTTTTCAAAATAATAATTCGTGAAATCTCGAGAAATAATAATTGGATAGCGCTATGGGCTATGGGTAGATTAAGGACACCTTGGAAAATGTTAAACCACCCTGAAGCCGTATTTTTTTTTTTTTTTGGTTGCGAATCTTTCTTGGCTTTAGACCAATAGAAAATTATTCAGTTGTTCCGAGGTTTGCATAAAAGTATCAACTACAATTATGTAAGGTGTGTTAAGGAGTTTAAAAACATTCACAGATTTTTAACGTTTGTAACCTCTACAAAAATATGGATAACAAATCCATGTTTTAAAATAGCGCGATCATTTCAGCTGAAATTTGGAATTTGTATTAGCGCATCAGCGGCACTGAAATGAGCGTCCGCTAAAATAGATTAATATCAACTCGGTCGGTAAAGTATGTTAAACTCGGTATTTCGGTATTCGGTATTTATTTTGTATGAAAAAATATACCGAATACCGAAAATACCGAGTTTAACAGACTATATCGAGATACCGAGTTTTTAGGAACTAGAACGTATTTCTTGAACTCTTTGCTCACTTGTAATTTTATATTCGCCTCTCGTTCTTTTTACAATTTTTTAAGTCAAGTTCCTAGGAACTTGTGTAGAGTATGCGCATAATTTGTTTGTTTTTTTTTTTTTTTTTTTTAATATTAAGCGCAAATTTCAACAGCGCTGACTTCGTAGCCATCTAAAATTTCTCATGGTTTAAATGTTGGTAGCGCAAACAAATTTTAAAAACAAAATTTACACTAAATGCGCTAGGTAGACAATTTTAACTTGTTTCAACTTAGAACAAAAATATTTTGTCATTATATATTTCAATCGTGTTCGCTGAATTAAATTATATTCATATTATATAAATAGAAATCGAGATTCGTATTATAAGGAAGCGTAGCCATAGTAATAAAAAAGCTAAAATACTTTTAAAATAAATAAATCAATAAAAATATCATCGTCTGGTCACTTCTCTGTTATCCTTTAGTAACTATTTAATTTTTTATCTTTTATATTTTTTTTTTATTTATTTATTTTATTTTATGTCGTACAAAACAATATTCAACAAATATGATGACTATCCCTCTTATGTATTGGGTAAGATCTTTGGTATACGGTTTATATGACTATTGACTATAATAAAAATTGAAAATTGAATTTCATCTTGTTTTTTTTACTTTATTTATTGTATAAGTTTGAGTATACCAAAGTGGTACAGAAAATTTTGGCCAATTCATAACCAATTTCCTTTTTTCGTTCCTTTTGTGTCACGTTGATATTATTCTAAATAGATTTTCTCAATGATACGCACAATATTTTTTTGTTCACCTTACATTTGTATCACACACCGAGCTAACATGTATAATATAATCTTAGCACATCTATTTTTTATTTTTCTATATACAAGGCAAGGAATTATATATCTTTTTTTTATGGAAAGATTTCTTTATTCTTCTTTCATTTTTATTTTCCATCACCAGGTAAAATCATACGTCCCAGCGTTTTAAGTATAAGAAATATATAAAATGCTTGAGGGCCACTTATATTATTTCTATTTTCTGGTATACAACTTTTAAAAAATTTCCATAGAGCCAGTAATGAAATGTTTACTTTTTATTGTTTTTCTTCATTTTTTTTTTTCCATTAGATAGAAATTTTGGTTTTTCCTTTACATAAAAGTTAGTTATAGCAGATATTCATTCGTATGCCGTATCGTATTGCATGAATATAAGTCCGCTTTGTATGTTATTATTTTCTTAGGTTGGATTTAGAAAGTAAAAAGAATTTGGAAGAAAATAAAAAGCTCATTATTATAAACATGATGGAAACCATTTGGAAATAATTTATTTAAAAATTTCTTAAAATTTGTGCACGTGAATCTGTTATCTGGATATTTTTAATATACGTTTTTACTTTCAGGTAATGTAGACGCCTAAAATATTTAGATAAGTTTATATAATTATGGATATTATCGTTTATAATGGAATAATATATCGTTAATGTTACTCTCTACGGCTAAATGTAATAAGTAAAAAAAAAAAACATTTGTGAAAATGAAAAATTGTGCTATTGTGCTGGCATTTCGTGGATGAAAGGTATAATCAAAATTACTATTAATAAATATTTAACTAGAAATATGATAGTTCTAATATTATTAGCACATAATTGTACTGTTGATGAGCCGCTTAGTGTAAGTCACCAATATTTCAAATCAAATCAATCAAATTTCTTTCTAAACCGTAAGTACAACATAACAAATTTATATTGGTTTTGTTCACATATCATATATCCGAAATAATTGTTTTGTTGACCATAGCAACATGATTGATAAAATAAATTCGGATATTGGTCACATGTACAATAATAAATGTACTCAACTTCTAACTTTATTAAGAGAATCATATTACATTAAAAGCTTACAAGGTAGTCTGAAAAAAAAAACTATCTTACCCTTGCCAGAAAAAAAAAAACTAATAAGAATTTCTCCCGTACCCAAAAATAGAATACTTGTGATTGTGCTTGTGATTTGTGACCACTTGATTAAACTAAAAGAAATTTAATGAGGAGTAAAGTGGCACAGAAAAAAAAATAGAAAAAAAATCATAACGAATTTATTATTAAAGATAAAATGAATACTTACTAGAATCCGCATTCGATCAAAAAATAATTCAAGAGATTCAGTGGAATGAACAAAATGTTTTACTGTCAAATCATTAGTTTAGAAAATCAAACAAATCAAACTAAAAATATCGAGACCTGAAGCATCAGTTACTCTCTAAATTAATGAAATAATTTATAAACTGTGTATTTTAATCAAAATATTTTTAATCACAGATCAAAAATTGAAAATAGCAAATAATTAATAAAATTCTGGGGAATCAAAGCAAATGGATCTATTTATAAAGATATAGAAACTATTAGAAGTACAATCTTTTATAACTACTATAATATTATATCCATGTCCCTAAGTTAATCAATTAACCTGTAAATTTAAATATAATGTAGTTATTACATGTTATGTTGCTATAATTATTTTAATTACTTATACCTCGTGGTTATAATGTGTACTTAATATTATTGAATGGATTAATAATTAATATGTTATATACTTACACACGCGTTGCGAGTAAAGTTTTGGATAAATTTATTTAGCCAATAGTCAGGTAAAATGTTTGTATGATACCAATGCTGAATATATGTATATAAATAGGTTTTTTGAAATTTGTATCGTTTCTATAAAATAATCAATTTTAACTTTATATAAAATATAATTTATTATTATTTGTGTTTTCATTTTCGCTTTGAACTTATGTTGTATACGCAGACGACATAATATTAAAATAACATAAAATTGCCATTAGCAGTTATAATAATTAAAATATTAATAACGAAACATTTTATATACAAGGAGCCTAAAACCTACATAGATTTTCTCTATTATGTATTATAGTTGAATTGCAGGTATGGTGTTTAATCTCAGTTTACATAATTAAACACTTAAAATGTTGGTAAGTTCCATGCTTATAATTATATTATTATATGAAAATAAATACGAAAAATATGAAATATCAAAAATTGAATATATAATCCATTCAATTCAAGATAATAATATTCAAAAGTAGGTAAGACCAATTTTCTTTAAGCCTGTACAATAGGTTCATACATATTTAATTATAAAAAGTTTTTGGTTATATTCAACCAACTTAAACTCAAACAAAATCGAAATTCTATTACCAGCTATTTTCTTTAAATCATTTAAATGTCTGGATTTTATATATTTCAAAAATAACATAAATATAATTATATATTCACCAAAAAAGCCTTAAAGAATTTTCTTAACCAAATTTTCTTTTTGTCTGGTTTTTATTCATACTTTATTATATTAATATGTATGGTGCGGTGATTGTTAAGTCGTTCTATGTAGACGATTATACGTACGATACGATTGTTCATCTATATTTTAAATATTTTTAATTATTTTAGACATAATAAGTACTTAGGTTTCCATATAAATGTACGCGAACGTTGCTGACTTTGTGGGTTTTTCTGGTTAAATATAGTTTTTATAATGAATTGGTAAAGCTAAAATTTGACGATATATCGAAATTTACTCGATTCGTGTGGGTTTTCCCCGCATTCTATTTCATTCTCCGTATAACCACGCAGTACAGAGGCTGTATCGAATCTGTATTCAAATCTTTAGTCGGTACATGCTATATCTTTATCCATTGGATATCGCAATGATGGCCTATACGAACATACTGAGTACAGATGCCTGTATCTATTGTGTAGATGTCTCCAGCCGACCAATTTGCGACCATTTTCAGACAGTGAATCGCTTTACGGAATAATTATGATTAATATCAATTTGTAACGATCATTCTTAGGCATAAATTCAGTTTTAATTAATAAAAT
>JAABKK020051197.1:0-11650 GCA_011634745.2 Catotricha subobsoleta | reverse complement strand
AACAATTTTTTTATTTTGGTGCAATCTGGAAAATTTTAAAATAATGAAAACTCGGTCACCCTAATATATATATATATTATATGTTAGTCGTAATCGTAATAAAGCCAAATATAAAACTTAAAATAAATAAAGATGGAATGAAGAGACCTATAATTACCAGTTATTATTACGTTTTAAATTTTAGGCTTAGGTGTATCAGTATTTTTATTTCTTGAAAGGGCTTTATCATGAGGATAATGTGTAACATTAACAACACGTATGCACATAGAGTATGTTACAATACTTTAAATATGGATTATACGCATGTAAGAAATAAATAAAGGTACAAAGCCAATTGTTTTAAAATTAAAAATAATTCATTTTTATTTAGAGTAAAAGGAAATTCGATTTTAAAAAGCAAAATACATACATACTTAAGATTACGTATTAATTTAGTTTTTATTTTTTACTTTTTTATTTTAAGGAGCATTCTCAATTGAATCCAAATTATTACTGTATGACAATAAATCATCAATAACATCAGCAAATTCATCATTCGTAGAAGAAGAGATATTAGAATTATTTCCATTTGATGGTTTTCCTTTATCTATACCATTTTTACAGTAATCTTCAAATGTGTCAGGTGACGAAATATTTTCGAAATCATCTTTAGTTTGACGCGTGGACGATTTACCTTCATTTTCATCATCATCATTGTGCGATTGTTTCTCATTTTCAGTACTAATCTTATTCGTATTTGTATTTGTATTCGAATCCAAATTGTTTGATTCTTCAGAAAGTTCGTTTTCGGTTTGGCCGAATGCATTTGACAATGTTTCTATTTTGTCACTTACGTTCTCTTTAAGCAGCTCTAATTCCTCTTGCACTTCCACCGTTATTGGTTGGCTCTCATCAGATACTTGTAAATCAGCTGAATTTTCCTCCACTAACATCATTTCTTCTTCATTTAAAGTTTCAATAATAAGTTCTTTCGTATGAGATGATTCTTCTTGTTCTTCCAACAGTTCTTCAGCTAGTTCTTCCAAATCAGATAATACCTCTTTTTCCGTTTCGACAGTTTCCTGCATTTTAGTACATTCCTCTACAATAGCTGAATTACTGTGTTCTTCCATCGCTGCGATAACCTCTGTGTTGCATTTTTCAACATTTTCTTTCGTTTTAGCCGATTTTTCTTGTTCTTCCGCGACCTCGATTTCCTCTGTGTTGGATATTTGAATGCTAAATTCTTGTGAATTATCATTTGATTTTTCAATACATTCCTGTATATTAACAGAATCGTTAATAATTGAATTGTATTCATTACTTACTGATTTTTCCGCAGATGTGTCACTAATTTCTCCTTGGTCAGCAATTAAGACACCTTTGGTGTTACCCTTAATTTCACTTTCGCTCTGTACATTGGTGTCATCAATATCTTCAGTAATTTCAGTCTTATTTTTGTTTAGTAACTCTGGATCTAATTCCGAAATATTTATTGATTCAACTAATTCATTATCTGATTTCAATAAATTCGTTAAATGCTTTTTAATTGCTGGGAAAACAAGATCAAGCCGTTTTACCATAACTTTTGGCATAATATTTAATTTCGAATCATTTGAAATAATTTCGGAAGGTGGTGATAACGGTGGTGGCATTGGAATTTCATTTTCATCATCCACCTCCATATCTGTAATAATAATTTGTGGTTCAAGCAATGATGAAATATCAAATTCATCCGAATCATTTTCTTTGGTTGAAGATTCAGCATTAGCTTTTGATGCCTTTTCTTCAATTAATTTATTAGATTCATTCGGACACCTAACCTTTTCAGCACCTGCTGAAGCCGGTTCAACGATATTTTTTTTTGTTGATGGGCTCGTTATAGTTTTTGCGGCTGCAGAAGACACTTCTTCATCATCTGAGTCAACAATTGAAATGGTGGCGTGTTGTGGTTCAACAATTTCAACTTCGTCTTCATCAACATCACTTCCATATTTTTCAATAACGTTACCTGATAGTAGGCTGTCAGCATCGTTACTAAAACCTAATTTGCGCATGTCTTCAATACATTTTTCTTGTAATGTGCGAAAACGGCCAATTGTATACGAAAATAAGTACGATAAATGAATATGTAATTCTTTAATATCATTGTAACTGTGAGCGGTTTTATAGGCATTCGAATTCATTAATGTATTTAATTTGCCAACAATATGATGGCAAATTTCTTGACCATTAAAAATTTGACGTTCTAATTGTTGTCGAGCATTGCCGACTGGAGTGTTTGGATATTTACGTGGCTGTCCTCCATTCAGGATTTGTGGGGTTGCTGCTGGTGCAACAGGTTGGGGGGGTTGGGGTGGAGTTGGCTGCTGTTGCTGCTGAATGAAAAATTGTTGAGTGGCTTGTGCCTGTGGCTGTTGCGATTGAGTTGGTTGTTGATGAATTATAAATTGGTGTTGCTGACCAGCAAAACGATATGTGCCTACATTAGGGGGTCTCGGCTGTTGTTGTGAAGTAGAACGTGCTGGACCTGGTGCATTTTTACGATTATGTGGTGGTGGAACTGCATTTGTAGCATTTGGGGCTTGCTTTTTAACTTGAATTAGCTTACCATTTGGTAAACGATATGTATCTTGCTGAGCAGCCGTATTTAAATCGATGCGAAAGCCATTAATTGTATGATAAACGGGATTGGGAATTGATTGTGCTCTTGCTGAAGTATTAATTGTTGGCCGTGGTTGAACAATTGTTGGGCGTGGTTGAACAATTGTTGGCCGTGGTTGAACAATTGTTGGCCGTGGTTGAACCATTGTAGGACGTTGTGGAACCATTGTAGGACGTTGTGGAACAATTGTTACACGTTTCGCAACAATTGGACGATATGCGGTGTGCTGTTGAATAGCTGTTTCGACTGAATTCTGAGTTGGAAATAGATTTTGCACTTGTTGTCTTACAGGAGCTGTTTGCATATTTCGCAAAATTAACGGTGGTGGTCCCAAGTTTTTATTAGCTGCTGATGGTACAGCACTAATCTCTGTTGGCTGTTCATTCAAAAAATTAAATAGATCGGGTGTGCAAACAATATCATTGCTAACATTATTTGCTTCTTTTTCGCCAGTTATATGAGCTGTAGATGATACCTTTGATGAAGCTTTTTTTGTTTCGTTTGAATTTGATTTTCGATTATACGTTGCTACCTTTCGTTTTGGTTCAGGTGCTACTTCAGTGCTACTGTCACTGTCCGAAGTAGTGTAATAGTTACGACGTTTCTTTTTAAAGTTTTCAGACTTACGAGATCGTCTGCTAAGTGCAACTTTATTCTTACAGCAATTTGTTGAATCACAATTCATTGCATCAGCGATTTCATCTTGATCCTTACTGTTAGTTTTAGCCGCCTTGTTTATTCGTCTAAAATAAAAATAAAAATAAAAATAATAAAATAATTGGATAGAATATACCTACTGTATTACATTTTATTATCAATTAGAATAAATAGTTACTTACTCTTTTTGTTTTTCTAAAAAATTTACAAGCGCCCAATGTTCAGCTCTGAGATGCCACATTATTTTTGGTGAACACACGAAACAAGACCAATTATCATTATTTTCTATATCATTCACAACACCTCGAGATAAATTTTGTAAAATACATTTTTTACAAAACACATATGGACAACTGGAACAACAGTAGACTTCGCCACCTTGACCACACCATCGGCAATACAATTCACTTCCATCTTCACCTTTTTTAAATTCACCGCTATTATAGAATTGATTGCATTTCCGGCAATGTGTTACCCGCAATATGGGATGCATGCGAATTGTATTCTCAGCAGATGGTGCTGTTCCAATATGGACATTGCATGATGTACAGTGTACTCTTCGATCAGCGACCATATTAACATTGGGATAAGTCTTCACGTAAAATTTGCGCTCTTCCTCGCCGCAATCTTCTTCAAATTGTAACTCAAAAGCTGCAAAAATATAGAATAACATTTGTGAAAATATTTTATTGAAATATAAAATAATATATATATAAATAACATAATATATTTAATTCGTATGATTTGGATAACTAGTTATACTTAAAATGGAAAAAAGACACTTTTCAATGATGATTCTTGTCAGATTCAAAAACAATAATGTAATGTATTCTAATTTAGAAATTAATAGATTTTTTTTAATTTGGAAGAATTGATCGTGTTTCTTGTTTAAATTTTTTCCGCAATAACCTACAACTAATTTTTTCATTTAAAAATTATGGGATTTTTGCATAATTTGTAAGATTTTTCTTCTGTTTTGTCCTTTAGTTAGGTTATGTTTTCCTAAAGAGACTAGTGACGTCTGACTGAAAAAGTTTGTGAAACATGATCTATTAAAAGAAGTTTTTCAAAATAAATAAACATTATATTGCATTAACACTGTTGCATGCTATATAATAACATTTAATGAATAAATCATAGATAAATTCATTATATTAGATCACATTTTCTGCAATATGAATATGAATAAAGCTACTTTATCAAAACTAGTTTTTTAAAAATTACAATTTATTTCGGGCCCAAAATAAATTTTCTAAGTAAATTAGACTTATATCGAGAATGTAAAAACACAACTTTCAGTAAATATATTATGCAGAGCTAACCGATATTTATTGTAAAAGTTATGAGCAAAAAAAAAAAATCACGAAACTGGTTTTTTTTTTCAAACAGCTCCCATTTAGGTTTAGGATTCCGATACAATTAGAAGTCCTATTTCATTCAGAAAATAATTAATTTTAATTTCATAAGACTTGATAAATACTTTTAATTTCATATTAAAAAGTAAAGGCAATAATAGCGCAACGTTCCTCATGTTTTATAACATGGAAAACAAAAATTAATTATTTTTCTTAGTAAAAAATTTGATATTATCAGTAAATTATTTGAAAAAAAAAAAAATTATTTCAAAAAACCACTCCAGGAAGCAAAACTTTGAATTCTCGTTTAGTATCTATTTTGGTGACATGGGAACGGAACACCTAATCAATCATACACCTAAAGCTTTTGAAATTTGCCATATGTGATATGTAGAATGTAGCAATAAAGTAATTTTGCTCTTGCATACATGATATGGTGTTTTAAAAAGGTAACCATGCCATGCCTTACGGAAATCTACAACATCGGACTACAAAATGTCTGTCTAATGTGTCTCTGATCATACCCTAAAATGACATAGATAGGAATTATGCTCTTCGATGTAGAGTACATTGAATCGAACGTTCTATATAGTGAAATTATGCACGATGTGGAGCGCTGTTTGGAGAGCTATTTTCTATACATCGAACAATAAATCGAATATTGTTCAATGTATCGTTCGACATCTAAATAGCTATGATATTTTTTAGAATAATAAAAAAACATTTAGTTTTGTAATTATTGAAACGAATAAACAAACGAAGACAACTTTATAGACAATTCAAATCGATTCAATCGAATCGAAAATTTATTCATCAGTAATCTTTTGCATATTCGATTAATTTAATTTTTATTTTGACAACTCCAATTTTTGACTTCTTGAACACATTAGCGTAATGGTGAAATCATTTCATTATTTTTTTTTATGCACTACATATGAAACATGAAAGTGCATACTAGATTTGATTTTTTTCCTTTTTTTTTTTGTTATCTGTCCCCCCTTTCTAATCTGGGGAACTAGCAGCCGGATGGAGGTGAAACTTATACTATGTTATAGGGTGGCCTATGTTATAGGGTGTTATAGGGTTGTAACTCCAAAATTTCAAAGGTCATGGTGAAAGGTCAAAGGTCATGGCCAAAGGTCAAATGTTAAATGCCATTTTTCTCTGAAACTAGTAATGCAATCGGAATAAAACTTATATTAGAGTAGAGTGACCAAAACTGATCTTGACCCCAAAAGGTCAAAGGTCATATTCAAAGGTCAAAGGCCAATTATTATTTTATTTTTTTTCTTAGAAAATAATGGGTGAATAACGATAATACTCATACTATATTTTACAGTGACGACCCCTACATGTAGTGCATATAAATAAATTGGATATTAATCCAATTTTAATAGTTAGTTTTTCTTGTTTTTTATAATTTATATAAGTATAACTTTTTTTCAATTATTTTATTTAAATTAAATACTTTTTTTTGTAACTGCAATATTTTTCTATTTATCGTAGTTTGTTGTTAGTTTTGCAGTGAAAGAGAGAAAAGTATACGAAAAATTGAGCACGCAATTTTGTAAGTATTTGTCAGTTTCCAGCCAAGTTAAAATTTCGGTAATAAGAAACCTAACAAAAATACAGTAATACTTGTAATGTAAGTATATTTTTATTGTTCTTCGATTTAAGGCGTAAGTAAACATTATTTCAATTTTATATCCAATTGAATATCTAAATCGAACAATTTATCGAACGTTCGGTTCGACATAATGCTTCTACATCAAAGGGTATAATTCTTATTCTTACATAAAAATTAAAGGCTTTTAGGGCGGTGTATTCACGATTATTGTCTAAAAACGCTCTTTACTAAAACTTTTCTAAAGATAAAAACGATTTTAATTCTACTGATATTTATGTAAAGAACGACTTTTATTTATGATACGACGGAATTTGAAATAATATTTAATATATCGTCAGCTGAGAGTTGTTTTGTCGCATATCCATTTTTCTTTGAAAGGAAAATAGACCTTAAAAACATATACATAAGGTCTATTTTCCTTTCAAAGAAAAATGGATGTGCGACAAAACAACTCTCATCCGACGATATATGAAAGAAATGTCAAATATTTAAAAGTGGCTTTTAGTGATTTAGTCTTAAAAGCGACACTATTCCCGTTTCAAGATTAGACTAAAAATGTTTTCATGGATAGCAATTTTCGTTAAAATCGTTTGTAATGAGTTAGAAACGTTTTTAAATGCCGCCCTCAATAAACTAATTTCTTTCAAAGACTTTTTAAAGAATTAAAATCTTTTCAAGTAGCGTAATTTAAACAAAAAAAAAAAAAAATAATTAATGTCATGATTCTACAAACTTATTTGTACTTTTTTTTAAAACCATATTAGTACTTTTATATTGCGATTTGCGACGCAATTTAAATTGTTCAGAGAACAATGTTTTAATTTTTTTATACATTACTAACCCCCAACTATTTTAGAAGACGCATCCAACGGTACCCCATTTATCCCCCTCCCACCCCCCTACAAAAAGTTTTAGTGTAAAATTTTGACAAAGATAAAATTTACACTACAGGTGGATTATAGGGGAGCTCTAGCGGATGTATCTTCAAAAATAAAGGTGGGTTGGTAATGGATAATTTTTTTGTAGGATTCTCCATTTACGAGTTTTTTCATTTTTTGGAGTTATGTCGCCTGAATAGTTATGTCCCGCACCCCACCAATTGTGGCAGTTAGTTACTAGTGTAATGTTTGTGAAATTTTTTTTTGAAAAAGATAAAGTAAATTAATTTAAAAAGAAATTAATAAATAATAAATCAATAATTAATAAATTATGAAAAAAACAAAAAGTGGGTCAAATTGATCTATATAATTTCTTTTCCAAACGAAGCTTCGGAGAAAAAAATGATCCATTACCGACTCCCACTTATTTTAGAAGACGAACAATTTTCTTCAACACCTCCCTCCGCGTGCACCCATGCCTATAACTCTGTATGGTTATGATTTTGATATTGACATAAATAATAAGCCAAAACAAAGTATTAAAAATAATTTACTATGTTTATAACAATATATGCTATAAAGCTTGTAAAATCAATTTTCAAATAGCTTGTCATCATTTTAAGTTGCAGTGAATCTACACTACATCTACACTAATGGTCGATTTATGTTTGTTAACATGTTCCAGCGAAATCATTGCGTTTTTGCGAATATTTGACAGATTTTTATACTTAAAAAATATGTGAAATTTTTGCAAACGCAATGATTTCGTTAAACATATGTTAACAAACATAAATCGATCGGCCTTACATGTTAAAAAATTATGGGGAAAAAAAATCTTTAAGTCCCGATTGAAAAAGACTATAAGACAAAAGCAATTGTAGGTAACTGTATAAAATCCATTTTTAACCGTAAAATGCGTGTAAAAAAATGATCAAATGTTACAGAAATATATACTTATATGGAAATGTTATCTATTTACTTGCGCGTGGAATATATTCCACACATACAACACACGAGTACTTACACGATGCATAATAATTTGCCCTCTATCTTTGATATTTTATTTGCTCTCTCGTCATATTTCGTAACAGAAATAACGATTATACCAATACATGGATATGTTTCCTTTTTATGAAATATATTTAACACAATTGAGTTCGGACGCGCGAATCACAATATCTTTAACATCGTGAAATAAAATCTCTGTCACGAAATGATTTGGTTTTTTTTTGCATTCGAGACCAACTTCATACTGATTTTTAATGCTATTTTTTAACACAATTGCTATTTTTTGGTATATTTTTTTCACGTTTAACTATTTTTAATAAATTTTTAAACGACTGTTATAAAGAAAACTTTAAAAAAAAATTGACAGCTCATACAACACTATATATTATTGTTAAGATGAAAATTATGCAAAGAATGGAACATTCAGCAGGGAAATGAATATGGATTTGGTAATCCTCAAGAAAATTGCGCATTAGTCGTTTTCGTTTTTCTTTTTCGTTACTTGCGTAAGTTTTTTTTGTCGCTTTCATTCTGATTTAATTTAGTTAAAAAATGAAAGCTCTGAAAATTGTGGATGAGATGAGATCATCTTTACATTTTCAATTTCATCTAAGATTAATTATCTAAAATGTTTCTCAAAAGATGAAATCATATGGACGAATACACAATTTTAAATTTTGCACAAATATTAAAATTGAATTAAATGAATTAAAAAATGCTGAAAAATGACGGCCAATCACTTAAATGTGTAAAAAAAAATAGAAGATAAAAAAAGCGTTTGGTCACGCAAAAATTTTTGCGGCTACAGATTAAATAAGATATGCTTGCTGAATGTAAAAACAAAATAAAAAAAAAAGAAGGAAGTTAAGTGATGAGACCATTAATTTGTTAATAATTTAATGACTGAAGTAATTAACATTTTTACTGTAATTTCAAAATGCTTTCAGATACTTTAAAATGACGTACGCTTCCCGCAAACATGATCCACAAATGTGAAAGAGAAACGGGGCGTAAAACAGAGTCAAATATGAAAAAGACTATTTAAGTATATTGGATTATAACCAAAGTTTTTTTCCTTTTTTTTTTTCTTACTCTAAAATTAAATCATATTTTCAATAAATTTGTCATAAAATCATATTAATGCTTAAAATGCAAACGGAATAGTATAATAAAACTAGTTTTCAAATAATTTAGTTTACTTTTAAACTCATTATTTGTAAGCTAAATAAGCTAAATGGTCATTGACAGTTTAGCGCATTAACAACATTATATATGTAATGGTAGAGATTATTCTATTTTAGTGAAACAAGTTAAAATAGCGTCCACCAAAATGATTTATTGAATTTAAAACAATATTGCTATAAAGCGATTAACAATACTTACAGTCAGCATCGTAGTCCTTAATTTGAGCCATTTTTGGTGGGAAATATTTGTTAGTTATCGAAAAAAATCTATATCAGACGTGTAACATATACAGCTGCTTTTCTGACATTATTTTTTCTTTGATTACAAGCACTACAATTTTTTTTTAATGAAGAAATTCCGCAAAATGTATTAGATTGAAAATTTACACTTAAGCGATATTTCAATAACGATATAATTGTTCTGATATAAAAATGGTTTTATTATTTACAATATTAATTTAAAGAGCGTTTTTAATTCAAAATCAATTTTTTTTTTCTATTTTGCTTTATTAGAAGTTGCTATGCAAGCAATTCATTCACTTTTCACCTCACAGTCAAAAAAGCGAATATGCGACGAAGAATATTTTTGTGTCATGCCAATATGGCGGCTATTTGAGAAAAAGAGAGAGTTTTTTTGTTGCTCTTTATTTTATTCGTAATCGCACTAATACATATTCATGAAATGAGTACGTGCATATGTATTAGTTGGCGTTCGTGTGACGCCATTCGGTGAACTTAGCAATTAATATTGGAGTTTCCCGGTGTTTATTGATTGAGATTCGAGAAGTTAATTCTCGGAAGGAGAACTAGTTTCGCTGTACTCAAAAAAATAAATTTGTTTAATCACTAAACCTTGGCAGATTTTCTATTTAATTTTTTTTTTATCTTCTCTCCAAGCTCGGTTTTTTTTATGATCTGTCCGTTTTATTTCCAGAACTTCTAGAAAACAGAAAGAATTTCCATGTAGCTTAAAAAGTCAGCTTTTCCAAGGAGAAGACAAAGTTTATGTATATAAAGAAGAAGACTATAGAGTTGTTAAGTTGGCCCGACATCTAGCGAACGCATTTACTATTTGTACCTCTGAGCTAACATTTTTTCATAGGCCATCTACTTATAAAATATTTAAATAATTTCTAGTGCAATATTTTGAAAATTGTTCAAATTTTTCTAATGTCAGAGTTCAAATAATAAACGTGTCCGCTAGATGTCGGGCCAACTTAACAATTCTATAGATCAGATGAATCCTTTACTTTTGCTTCTATTCTGTTTAAACTCATATACTCAGTTAATACTCAGTTGCTATAACTTGGATGGTTAGAATAGATCATGTTTTACAAGCTCTATCCGCATAACGTTGCTAGTATCTATAGAAAAACATATTCTAACTAAAATAATAATTGAAGTTTATTGGCGAGCTGCAACAAAGAAGACATCTGGATGATTTCTTTGAACTACACAACACAAATACAATATTTCTATATCGTAGTTCTAGTCAAATTTTTTGGTAACTTCATTACTTGGCAGTTCTGATCAACTTTTTCTACATAGAAACTACTGCCATCTAGTGAGCATGCAGTTGACCAGTCAACTGTTGAAAAATACTTAAACTTTAGGAAAACACTTAAAAACAATTTTCAAATCACAATAGAACAATCACTTCTACATTTACATACACACATTTTAGCTATAGTATAGGTTATCTTTTCCTAAAGAGACTAGTGACATTTGCGGAAGCAAAATAAACTAAAAACACGATCTATAGTTTATTATGAATTGGAAAAAATACTCGTGACGCTGTTGTGGCATTGATATATGTATGAGTGAGAGAGTGACTGCAATATGAGTGCGCATGACGAACATTACCCCAATAATCATCGTTGAGCACTTAATAAGAAAAAAAATGTATAGACAGACATCTTTATGCGATGGAATAGATTTTACTTTTAGTTTAATAGTTTGCTAAAGGAGAAAGTTTTCTATTTTATTACAAAATTATTTCAGTACCTAAAACTAATTCAAAGTAGGGCTGGGAATAATATTCGAATAATTTGATAATCGAATACTTACGCAGCAAATATCCGAATAGTTCATTATTCAAATATTCGAATATGCCAATAATACGAATAATAAATCTAAACGAATAAACGAATAATATAGTACGAATAGTATGAATAGTGCGAATAATACAAATAATACGAATATTCCCAGGTATAGCCCTAATTGAGCTGTCAAAATTTTCTTCGTTAACGCAATTTTTTGTTTCGTTTAATCTCACTAGTGGACAAACAAACGCACGT
>JAABKK020051186.1:0-11652 GCA_011634745.2 Catotricha subobsoleta | reverse complement strand
ATTTATTCTAGAACATTCCAGAACATTCGAGATCAACATAGAACAAATGTATTAAAATCATACTATTTGTGTTATTTTGTATTGCACATTAATTAGTTCTAGAATATTCTAGAACATTCCAGAACATTCGAAATTAACATAAAACAAATTTGTGAATTTCATCATAAGTTGATTACGTCATCAATAATACCCCTCACCTCACCACAGACACAAACCATTTATCATATACGACCACCATCTATCATAGACGCACACCCATGTATATGGTGTCATCTGTCGACATACAATGTGTGTGACGTCATTTGGCCTTGAAGTGGTCGAGAACTCACATACTCACTTCTGCTTCATTTAGCGTTGTAAGTGTAAATTTATGTTAAATTGGTATTTATTCATAAAATTGGTGGACGGATATTTTTTTTTGAACTATTTCATTCTTTTGCACTTTTTTTACATATAGAGTTGTTAAGCTGGCCCGACATCTGCCGGTCGCGTACAATTTTGTCATCTGAGATTACAAAATTTCGACCAAATTTCAAAAAAATAAACTAGAAATGTAATGCGTCAAAAAAATGTATGCTTTCAATCGACGTAACTTTTTAAGAAATGTGCAGCGCTCCTAATAACGTATACGTACGGATGCGTCAAAGAATTTATTTGTTAAAATAATAGATTTTGAAAAATAATACTAATATGTACGGGGAGCGTTCGTTAACTCAATCCAGATCACTCTGAGCGATCGATTTGTGGATCTTGCGTTTTTTTACTACATAAAAATGATCAAACTGCTCTGTTTTGGAGACTTTTTCAATCCATTAAAGATGTTCAAAGTGCTCGGTACTTTAAGTCGAGCAAATCGATCGATCTCTTTTTTGAAGTTCTGCCAACATAATATTATGAAATTTTTAATTGCGTCAGACGTTAAAAAATGATATCCATTAAATTAAAATTTAAAATTAAGAAAATTAAGAAAATTAAGAATTATAAACATTAACCACGGATAATATAAGCAAATTTCATCAATTTCTATTACTTTTAATTTTCGTTAATAACTAATTTACTTATAAATGCAAACTACTACCACCTTAATTTAATAAAAGAAAATTTAAAAAAAAAAAATGGTCAGACTGCTCGGTTTGCGTTCTTTTATTCAAAACACTCGATTTAATCTTTTGTAAATCTGTTCGCTCAATCGAGTAAGTTAACGAACGCGCCGATAATAACAATTTAAGAAGAAAATCACGATTTTTTACAATTCTATCCATGATTACAAAAATGAAGCTGTGTACCAATTTATTGGCAGCTTTTTTTTCAAAAATGAAGTTCAACGTATGTTAAAAGCTAATACTTATTCAGAATATATTCTAACACTATTAGGTTTAGATTAGAGGTCCCTAAATATGCCCCTTAAATTTGTGAAAGGTAATAATTTCTAAACAGGTGCTCATATGGGAAAAATACTCAGGAGCGATCTCAACTTAGTTTTGACGGTGCACCTTTTCCCCCATAAAATTCATACCCCTAAACCCATCCACTAAAAACTTGTAGTACAAAAAGAAATTACACTGAAAGTTTTATGGGGGGTGGTTTTAGGCTCATAAGTATTTTTCCCATACGATTATACCCGTTTAAAAGTTAGTCCTATTTACAAATTTAAGTGAATCATCTATTTCACGATCTAATCTAAACCTTCTGTAAGTATCATTAATATAAATATTTAATTTGTGAAAGTTATGTTAGAATCTTCTCATTATCAATGTGATAAATATGTAATTAAAATCAGAAACCCAATAAATTATAAATGTCAACTAAATATCTTATATCCAAATGTATCTGTTTTAGCTTTTAAATCTTAAATCTTTCCTTATATTAATTCTACCTGTTGTACTAAATGATTGGAGTTTTCATTGAGTAAATTAAAACTTTGCTTAGTCGACCTTATGGCATTATAATTGGTAAATATTATGTTAGCTAAGTAAGTGCATACTTCTGACTCTTCTGAGTATATAAGAATAAATATCATCATTCTCAAATTAATGTTTTTTTATTAATTTAATGCTTCATAACTGCATGGAATGTTAAAATAATATATTTATTTATTAATTATTATTATAATTTATTATTTATTGTAAATTTTCTTTTGTAAATTGAATTGAATTCATGCTCAAGTTCTTTTTCCTGTTCTTCGTCTAATAGCTGAGAAAAACGTTTCACGTTTGGAATGTGAGTCTCTAATCTGTTTTCAATTTTAGTCCGAATCGAAGTTATCCATTTGATTACATCATCATTTTTGTTTTTATTAATTAAACACTCAAATTGATTTTTTAATATAGCTATTAACATTATTTCACTTTTCACTCCGTATAGATCAGCTAAATTAATGATTTCATTGTCAGTACAATTTAATTCTATTAAATTCTCATTTGTTATTTTGTCATCACAATTACGATGGGCTGAAAGTTTTTGAGAGTAGTTCACACCGGCAGCAGACCAATGAACGAGTCCTTCCTTTTCAAAAATTCGGCTGTTATTACAAATCCACCTGATGACATTTTCTGTTGATATTGATTCATCTTTTTTCTTTACGCATAATTCTCGTATGCCATTGTCAGCTTCTTCAGACGCCCAGAAACGAATAGTATGTCCATGACCCAGTAATCTCATTCTCATACATGCCTGTACAGTTTTATCTCTTGTTATACCACCAGCCAATGTCACACAAGCTTGAGTGCCTCGAGGAAACTTTAAATCTGTACCTCTCGTGTGAGCATCGTCCAAATAGACAACACACCGGTTCATTTTTTCTCCGAATGGAGATAATTCAAATTCTCTTACGAAATTTTTTCGATCAATCACTGTCAAAACATTCTCTTCGTTAAAATAAACGACTGCGTCCTTTTTTTTGGATGATACAATTTGAAGCCATTTTCTTGCAACTTGCTCATTATTCAACTCCAGCATCAAGGCTCCAGAGTCTAGCAATACAGAAATTTCATTTCCTACAATTTTTTGCAATATCATTAAACCACTTACATTCGGCGGCAAATGGTCATAGTTATCATTTTCTTTTAATAAAAGAATTTTTCTAACGTTCTCATTTGTATCTTCCAATTTCTTCAAATCGTAGGATTGTTGCTGGAAGTAACAATTTGCTATCATTTGTACCACTAAACCCAGTAACAATATTTTTCATGTCTTCACTGCATAGATCCCAGGCCGTACACATCATCTTTTCTGGAAATAGTTTAGCTTCTCTTGGAAAAACGGAATTTGACAGCCAGAAGTCGATTACATACATATTATACCTCAGAAGTGGAAACAAATACTGTTCACGCTGTCCTGTGTCTGCCAAATTTATGCCACTGTAAACCTTGATGGAAGAATGAACTAGTCTCGTCGGAACGGCCATGATCCAGTTTCCAAATTCTTCATCAGGATTGCGAGTATGACTTAGCAAATCGAAGGTTTCGAATAATTGCGTATCTGTTAATCCTGAGTAGTAGTAACTTAGATGCGTGAAACAAATTGCCACATCAGGATGACCAAATTCTGTCATTTCCGCTGCAACATCTTTGGCTTTAAATGGGACTGCCATTTTTCTGTGCCCTGTTGGATTTACGCCATAATTTACGCGCCATCTCTTTGTTAGTGCTAGTCGAAGAATTTCATATTTTAATAAACCTGATAATATCAATATTTTTTCTTTATCTACAGAACTGTCGATAAATAGTCTCATTACTTCTTCATGTAATTCCGGTTCAATATTAGTATTTGTAATTAATTCTTTGATTTTTGATGCATCTGAAGTGCTTAATTCTGGAAATACTATGGACGTTCTCCCATCTATGAAATCCTCTGCGAGAGCTTCTTGAAGCTCTTTGTAGATCAGGGGGTGTAATAAACGGCAAGGCCAAAATATCTCAGTTCTATTCTCTGTTTGGTATTTTATATCAAACTCTACTTTATCATTTTTAACAAATTTTGAAGAAGAGTCCAACGGAGTTCACCACCGTCTGGAGGTAGCTGTGCTCCAACTGTGTAAATCAGTTGATACTTTGCGTGTAAGATTTCATCAGATTCATCCAAAATGTTTCTCACATTTTCATTCAGCCATTTATGTGTTTCCATTAGAAAAGATGAAATATTAAAATTCTTTGAGTTTTCATACAATTTTAGTTGAAACGACAAACGATATTCCGGAAGCGTCATCACAACTCCTTTATTTTCCTTACATTCTTTGTAGACTCCTAAAATCAGACTAGCTTCGTTTTGCCCGATTTTCATATCACGCCGACAAGGAAATGTATAAACTCGGCGATTTAACATTCCACCTAAGCATTGTCTTAGAGACCTCAAATTACTTTGAAATAACGATTTCAGTACTGTTACTTGACATAGTTGTTCCTTGTTCGCAAGCGTAACAGCAAGCAATGGCACAATTACAGCAGTTTTACCTTCACCCATATTTAACTGCATTACAGAATGAATGTTTCCTGGAGGCCTAAGCATTCTTTTTGCTAATGCAATTTGAATACCTCTTACTGTTGAATCCATTTCAATTTGGAATATCACCCATTCTGGATAATCCGCGGGACTCCAATTTTCATGTGGAATATTTTGTGTCTCCCTTCTTAAAGCAACTTCCATTTGCGGAAGTTCCTCTTTATATTTTTTTATTCGATTTGATCGTTGATCTAATATAAATAGCACGCAAAGAGCTCCTATAATGTATTTCTGTTGTAAATTAGACGTAGATATGATCTTTGGGATGGATCTTTGATCAAACTTGGCACTATTCGTGGATACAATCCAGAATACATTAAATAATTCTCCTGCGATGGAACAGATAGCTTTTCGAAGTTTTTCCACCAAGCATTTAGTTCAGCTCTATAGCCTGATTTGTTCTCATTAGGATTAACAAATTTTCCATTTTCAAAAATTGATTTCGCTTCTTGTAGTTGATTAAATAATTCTGGGTTGTTATATTCCTCACACATTTTTTTATCAAAGTCAATTCTAAATTTAACACATTCATTTTTCTCCAATACTTCAGGACACCAAATGTCAGGAGTAAACATTTCTATATCATTTTGAGATAATTCTGTCACTTTATCAGCAACTTTGTTTAAAAATAATACCAGTAGTCGATTTTCATTCCACATTTTTAAATATGGGTTAATTTGTGTGACTGCTTCTTGTAAATTAATTACTGTTGATGACACGTCTTCGTCTTTCAAAATATGTGTACATTCACTACAAGGCCACATACACTGAATATTTGTTGTTAATTCGTTGGACTGTGAACTTAGTTTTGAACGATATTCATTTTTTAGTGATTCTAATATTACAGTTCTACGGCTGTCAGCTGATTTAAATGTAAATCTATATATCTATCTTCACCGATTCCACATCTGTTGAAAATCTGCAGTATATTAGATCTGTTATATTTATCTTGGTTTGGTTGCGTATATGATGGAAAAGAAGGTGGGTCTATTATATGAAAATCTGTAGAATTCGAAGCAATCGTTTGAAGAATCAGTAAGTCAGGTACGCTATCTCCAAGAAATTCCAGGAAGGTTAATACCAACGTAAAATTCGAATTATCGAATTGCTTCTTTCGTGCAATGTTGTATAAATCAATCCAAAGATTTCTTAAGCCAACTTGAAGACATTCTGTCAAATTATCACTAAATATTTGTGACTTTTCCCCGTTTAACTCATCATTAGTAATTAGCAAGCGATGTAGCAAGGTATTAACATCAGGAGGTACGTAAATTTTTTTTTCATGCCCAAGAGCAGAAATAATTCGCATGTTTGTCAAACTGTTGTTATTTTCATTATTGTATTGTAAATCATATCGTTTTGAATTTTCCAAGAAACTTTCAACAACATTGGCATTCGAGTTGTAATAAAATTGTCTCCAATATGCTCTGTTACTAAGAAATTTAGTGTTGCTTAAACCGTTATACTCTTTGCTTGAAGATGTTTTGAAAAATAAAAACTTTAATCTGTCGCTATCATCAATTAATTTTGTAACAATTAGAAAGAAAGCATCGTGCGCTGAGGAAGAACACAAAAGTTTAGGCCAAAGTATTTTCTGCATGCACTGTAAATATGCCGGATAGTATTTGCGGTTTGGTGAAAGCTGAGCAATGTTATTCAGTGTAATTAACGACTCATTATCATATGGTTCAGAAGACCATGAGAAACCAGATTGTAAAATTTGTAATGCTCTTTCTGTCCCAGACATTCCTGTAAATGGATCCGGAAGTGGATGTGATGTAACTGCATGCAAATGGGCGAGATAAAACCAAGCGGAATAACTACTTCTCGCCTTTAACTGACGGCACCGCTCATCTACCTCGTATATGAAAAATGGGGGTTCACGTAATTTTTCCAAACTAATTTGAACAGATATGTGACCATCAAATGAATTATCTAGATGAATATTTCCATGCGGTACAATAAGTACATTTTGGCCACTTCGAGGATGTTCTAGTAATAATCCATTTTTTAATCCAATGAATACTCCAATCTTTTGTTGTGGGCTTATCCGCATGCCATCGTATTCATCTGAAATTAATTCATTTGCAGAATCAAGTTTAAATTGGAGTCTCATTCTTGGCAGCTCGACACTTGCTTTCATAGGCTCATCCATCAGCACGTGAATGTATTTCTTATCTTCTAATCGAGTTAAATGTTGTATAATTTTTTCATAACTAGCGCTGCGCACATCAATGATATTTCTATTCGTTTCCATCTCCGTTAGAACCTTTGATTCCAAATCTAATTTGTATCGAACCTCTTCTGAATGAGAAAAATTCATTGAATTAAATTCTTTTGGTCTAAATTCAATTATTTTGTTATTTCTGTTCCACCAATGACTAAAATTATCCTCAAGGATGAAAGGAGTCTCATTGTTTATAGTCTTATGGGGTATTAGCTCATATATTTTCTCGTCATTTCGCTGTTCCTTTATGATGAGTTGATTATTTTGCAATTGAAAAAAATAATTGCAGTTGTTATATTTGATAGTTGTACAAAACATTTGGTTCTCTGTTGGCTGTACATCGAAAAATATTGCTCCAAATAATCTCTTATATAATGAATGGTTTGTAATATTATGAGGAAGTCCGGATACTGGTAAACCATCAACGAGAAATTTTCCCAAAATTAAATCAATTTGAATGTAGTGTTCTTTTCTTCCCTCGACTAGCAACTTAGAGTAAATAAATTGTTGAACATGCTCAAAAGATATCCATTGTTCGAATATTCCGTTATGTGCACCAGCCCATTGATCTATAACAAAACGATTTAAATTACTGCAATCAGATGAAATTATGTTTTTCATTTTTTTTTCGTTTTCAATACCGATGATACGAACTACCCGAAGAAAATTTCTTTTCATTAGCGACAGTTTACTAACGCCAACCTTGCTCAATATCATATTGTTGTTAATATTAACTATTGAAAGCAACCAAGAATTTAAAGCTGAATTTGAGGTCAAAGATTGCCAAATTTTAGGAAATGCTTCAATTAGGGCACAGCAAATACAAACATCAATAATATTTTGTCTTAAATTTTCAATTTCTTCAATTTGATTACATTTGCATTCTGGTTTTACCTTTTGTATGCGAGCTATCCATTGAATGCAAATTCTACGACACTTCGATAGCAAATTTACAGATGAATCTATAATAATTTCATCGGAATTCATCTCAATTATACGTACGGTAATTATAATAATGATTAGTAGTTTTATTGGCTGTTTCCAGTTATCTTCTTGCATTTCCAAAAACTTTATTTGCAATTTAATTAGCTGGCGAACAAACACTGAGTCACAAATATCTTCATGTGACTCACGATGAATTTTTTTAATCTGATTGGGTCCTGCTTCCCATAAAGCCTGGAGGACTAATAAAACTACAGATCCTTTTTCAAATGCCAATGATTCTGTTTCTAGTGCTCGATAAATATTTCGGATTTGCAATCTATGTCCATCAGATCGAAGTGATCCAAAAGAAATATACTCTGATAGTTGAAGATCGTTTGGGCAATCGTTCTGGCTTGCTAGAATTTGATTTTGTGAATGAATAGTAGTAGTTAGGGCCCATTGTAGACCTTTATAAGGTGACTCTTTTTCAACTTGAAAAGTGCAGAAATTTTTCACTGTGTGTTTTTCCATGTTATTGCTCATTTGTGAATTATTATCTCCAAAAAATGTACAATTATATCCATTATTAACGATAAAGTCACTGTCATCATTGTCTGGATGCTTTGATGAGCTATAGTGTGATTGCAGAAATAGTTTCGTTGTGCTTCCAAGATGAACTTTTTGTTGGGTATCTTTTTTGAAGGTATGTATTTCTGAATATTGAATCCATTTTCCTTGAATGTCTAACTTTGGAATTGTTAAATTGCTTTGGCAAAAATCGTATGTTAGCAAATGAAGTACATCTCGAAGACAAACAATTTCATTCGGAATTAATAGTTCGAAGACAACTGCGTTTTGGTTGTATATTTCATTTTTTAATGGTCGCTCATATAATGTAACCCGATAGCTGTCAATTTCATTCTCTACGGAGCACAATCTGCAATTGCTAGAATGTTCAGTACGCTGCTCGTAATATCGTGTTCTGTATGTATAATAATCATGTAATAGACGTCGTTTCTCAACTCTTAATCGAGCAATATGATTTCGAGCTCTAATCAAGTCTGGTTTTTTGGCAGCTATTTTCTCTTCTGCATTTTTCAATATTTTTCCCTTAATTCACACATAGATGAATTAGTTTCAGCAAATCTTGCAGAGAACGATTCATTGGTTATAATATCTTGCTCAGTCAAAGCCGGATGTTTAGAAGTTCCGTTTCTATCAGTAAAGTACAACTGCAAATTTAAAGCTCGTTCTAAATCTTTCCTTCTCGGTAAAAGCAGTTCCTGAATTATTTCTGGATTAACTCCTGAACGATGTTCCGCTAAGAGAGGATATGCTTCTACTGATATTTTATCCAATACTTGAATAATTTTAAGAATAGTAAGAATCATACGACTTCCCGCGAGAGGATCGTCTTTGTAATGACATTTAGCTTTATCTGAATACGTAAAAGCTAGCTCTCGAATACCCATGACTTCAGAAGTAGTACAATTATCCAGATGTTCAGCAATCCAGTTCTCGACATCTGCTAATAAAAGACTTAATGCAATTTCATCTGTTGTAGAGAATAATTTCAAATTCGGAAACTCTGCAATATTTAAACGATGACGTGGCATTTGGTTTGGATGTAGTAATTTATTCGTGATATCTGATGAATCTATCGCGTTTTTTCTTGTTTCTATATAATTGTTGAGGTTCGAAACTGTGTGAATTATGTCGCGCGTAAAATTTATGTCCTTTAGTGGCTTGAATTCACTCCGCTTATTGTCTTCTGTGATAAGAGCATTAAATTGCGTATCTATCTTTTCTCGAACCTTAATAATATTTTTTGCAACCTCTTCATGTACACATTTATGTAAAGCTTCAAAACAATTTGAACTATTTGCAGAATATTCTCTTAGTTTGTCGAGTCTTCGTGCTACTTTGGCCAACATTTGAATTGCTAAGTCAATATCAATTGTAACAAAATCGCTTCGAAGCCAGAATTCGCACAATTTACTCATAAATTTTAATACAATCAATTTATAAAGTAGTTTCCCATTAAACCCTTCAAATTCGATCTGAAGATTTAATTGTAGTAATACTTTGATTGTTATCCATAGTCCCGACCTTCTGAATGGAAGTTTATTCCCATTTATCAAAATATCATCTCTAATTTTTTTTAATATTCGAGGAAATTCTGATTGTGATGCAACTTCAGAATATCTGTTAGTCAACGTAGCTGTGAGCCATTGAGAGACGAACATTGTGTCTGCCACTTCACGAGTTTCTATCACTTCATGTCCAGCTTTTCTTGATTTAGGCATTGCTTTTTCGAAACTTCTGTTGTGTAATGTTGATAATTGTTTAGCGAGAGCCTCTGATTTTAGAATTTCAGAAAATGGAATTTTTATTGAACTGCGAGGGAATTGAACCTGATTAATTAATGTTAATGTTATTCTTGGTCTTAAGCATTTAAATCACATTAAAACTAATTAAAAATTAAAATATTTACCTGAATATCAGATTGATTTGTCATAATTACTTCATTTTCAACTGATGCTGGAAAGGTTGACAATATTACATTGTTACCTTGACTATTTTGAGGTAAAACAAGAAATAAACCACAATTCTGTTCGCGGATGTACAATCCAAACCTTTTTCCGGTTTGTAGTGATTTAATTGCGTTCCACATATCTATAGTTTCTAAATCTGGTATGTGTTGAAGTTTCAACCATGTTTGGAATAATTTATGAGTTGACCTCGGTACTACATTTTCAAAGCTACTCACAACGTCGGTCATGAGAGCTAGCAAATTTTCTTCCTTTTCAGTATCATAATCTTCAGAAATTTTTCTTGGTAAAAAGACGTGATCTATCATGCCCCTAAATTTTACTTTGTTAAATATAAAATTGTGATGTTTTTCTTCCATGTTAATGACGATTAATTATTCCAATTACACCTACGAAAAAATAATGATAATCAGTTTTTAAGTTGTTAAGACTTTCCCCTTACAATTTCGGTTAAATGTAGAGAATATATGGAAAATGGAGTGAATAAGTCTATGTCACGATAAAATATGATTAATTTCATGTAATAAAATATGTTATTTTTTTTGCATACAGGACCCTTTTTCACAAAGATGACAATTTGCCAGCCTTTGTAAAAATATTTGTGCAAAACTAGGCAACAAATTTCAAAAAGCAAACTAGAATCTAATTGATTCTCGAGACATATTCCAGTTTGCCTTGAAATTCTTATATTTTACTTTTAAATTTGTTTAAGTTTGTTTTTATTTTAGTTTAATTTTAGGCTGAGTTGGCGTTTTTTTTTTTGATGTAAAAAACAAAAAACATGTTTTTTAGCAAAAAAAAACGTGTTTTTTGTGTTTTTTTTTGATAAGTTATGTTTTTTTGCTTTTATGTATTTCTTTAATTAAAAATAAAACAATTGAACACAGAAGGCTTATTTTTATAACATTTATTAATTATTAGTTAATTTAAATTTATTAAAAATAAACAGATCAAACAAAAAAATTAACGGGATTATAAACTAAACAAATCAATGAAATACTTTGAGAACCGAAAGATTTTTAAGGAATTAATTCTTTTTCTCAAATGCTGCTTTTTCTATAAAAACAAAGAATTTTTAAAGAATTTCTTAAAAATTTAAATTTTTTGCCAATCTTTTCTAAAAAAAATTAATTTTTTGGATGTTTTTTAAAAAAATGTACAAAGAATTTGCAAGGAATTAAAATTCTTTATAAATTTAAACGAAGAATTTTCAAAGAATTTTAATTCTTTGGAAAATTAAAGAAAATATTTCCAAAGAATTTAAAATTCTTTAGAACATTTTGGCAAAGAATTTTGAAACTTTTCTAAAGAATTCTCAGAGAATTTTAATTGCGTATGCCTGTTTTGGCACCGCGCAGGAATATTCAAGTGGTGTAGTGTGGCGACCGAAGCGTCGCCATCCTACTGTAGAAAAATATACACTTTTAAGAAAAATGAATTAAATAATAA
>JAABKK020051175.1:0-11653 GCA_011634745.2 Catotricha subobsoleta | reverse complement strand
AAGTAACGAAAACCAACATTTCCTGATTCAAATCAGCTCATCGCAAGATTTTTATTATTTTATTGTGAATTCAAAAAATTAAATATGTAGGTATTTTGATCATAATTTAAGTCAGGCCAGCCCAGAGCTTTATTACACCATTAATAAAATTAAACCATAATTTAGGATCTCCGCAAGACTGGCAAAAGTTTCAAGTGGAATTATTTTTATGCAATTTCAAACTTGTGTCACAATACTGTGCTGTACATTTTTTCAGATACGGTTTGTGAGTACATTTCAATCAATTTTTAAATTTAAGGAACAATTAATGTTTTTGACAACGTTTTAGGGCGGCGATCTTTGGCAAGGCAGCACAATAAAGTATTCGTTTATATGCGTTTGTACATTAATGTCTTTGCTAATTTTTTGTTTATTTGGAAACGAAGTCGCAACTCAGGTGAAACATTAAACCATTTATTATACATCAGCATCCAATTAACACAATTTGTCTTATTTTAGGGCTGTAAGGTGGCAGAAATGGCCTATCAGACAAATTGGGACAATTTTTCACCAAAGCACCGAAGATGCATTGTGCTGATTATGGCCAGAGCCCAAAGACCATTCCACTTCTATGGACTCAATTTTGTCACTTGCAATTTAGAAAGTTTTACTGCGGTAAGTAATTTTCTTTATAAAAGGAATCACTTTTTTATGATGAAAACTCCATTAATGGCAATTAATTAATTTTTATTACTGTATTCCCAAAAAATTTATTGCAAAAATATCAAGAAATTGCCCTTAATAAATTGAATAAATTGCGTGAAATTATTTGTTTTAGGTGATTAGAACTGCTGGATCGATAATGACAATGTTTCAAAGTATGCAGTGAAGCTAAATACGTTCTTATTGAATCGCTGATCGAAATATGTCATTTTAAAGAGCAATAATATCCTCACTCTCAAATATAAATAAAAATTAGAATGTAATTCTAATTGTTAACCTTTTCTTACAATGGCACAAATAAAATTAAATAACACATCATCAAACTAAAATTATAATTATCTGCACTTCACGTATTTTACTTTAAAAAAAAATTAAAATATTTTCAATTTCATAAATATTTAATGGCATTTTATTAAAAATAATTTTATCTTTTCTAGAGCTCATTCGCGTTTTATGTTTAACAAATTTCTATCTATAAGAAAAATATTCATCTATCGCACCTTCTCTAAAAATATTTTTAGATGACCTTCCCAACTAAAATCAGAGTTGGCGACTAACTCTAAATAGGTGGTGACTTTTATGGATAGAATTTTTGATGGCTTCAAATTTGACGTCTATAAAGGTAAATATGGGTCGTGATATTTTCATGTCTTCACAGTTGACTCGACCATTTAGGCGTGAAAAGAAGTATTAGTTTCTGAATTGACGACTAATATTTGCCCAGGGCCCTGTTTCATAAAAGTTACTATAAGTAAATAATAATTACAAGCTTCAAGTTAGGAGTAGGAGACTTAATGTTTACAAGTTACAAGTGTGCATTTCATAAAACTGACTTGTGGTAAGTGGCAAGTTACAAGTAGAGAAACTACAAGTATCAAGTTATTTTGACGAGCTACAAGTAAATACATTTTTAATATGTTTCGTTTCATAAAAGTTAAGTTTTCACATGTACTTGTCAAAAATTTTGTACTTTTTACCTCTACTTTTTTTGGAAACAATAATCCTTGATTCTCAGACCAACGTTTTGCGATTCGCGGCAACGATTTTTCACATTTTTAGAGTTGGTGTAACAAATTTTTTCGTATGGGTGTGTGAAGCATTGCTATGGAAATAACAAAAAAACCTTATAGGTACATATGAAAAATCGTGAAACGCAAAACACAAAACGTTGGTCTGAGAATCCAGGGTAACTTAAATATTTAAAAATTGAAAAGTTGTCGCTATTTTTGACACATCGTCACTTTTATGAAACAAGGCCCTGGTAGACGGTAAATTTGAAGATGCAAAAATAGTCGCTGATACGACGGTTCGACCTAAAGTTCAATTAAAACAGGCGCCGAATATTTTATTATATCCATTTTTATATAGTAATAATACTATCTAAGTCTACATAAGATATTTTGTCACAACCATACTCAAATTAAGTAAGTTAGGTAAGTATGATTTTAATATGCAATGCATATATAAAAATGTGGCCTTTTGTATTTTGAATATGGTTTTTATTTTTGAAAAAAATTGAAATCCATCCAAGGCTTATTTTTTTTCTTCAACAATAGCCCAGGGAATTTGTGTATTCATTGTATGGGAAATGAGAAAAAATTTAATATAAGCAACAAATTTTGTACAGAGGCAGGAATTGCAATTATAAAGATTACCTAAAAAGTCCCTATGAATCCGAGATCCGGCACAGGGTAAAAATGGAACCGGTGCCATTAGAATCTTTATCTTTCCACGGTTTTGGTAAAATTTTACCAACGACGATATCACAGCTAATAGTTTAGCAAATCACTTCAATTTTTTTTTTAGTTTTGTAGGTTATTAATTTTGCTACAATATATCTAAACGTCCATCGTAAGAGCTTACAACATTATGAAAAAGTCGACCAAAGTTTAAAAAAAGCCAAAAAATGGAAAATATTAAAAATAACGAAATAAAAATCGTCCTCGCCGGAGTACAAGAAATTAATCTTTAGACCTCATATTTTAGTCGTAAGTTCATGACACTCGTGCGCAACTTTTCCATCCCCCGCACTTTTAATTTATTTATTTTTTTCAAAAACGCTCCACCCTTTTCTGTATACCCCTGCAAAAGCACAATACAGATAAATTATTTATTAGTTTCATTAAATATGGCTGTCTAGTTAATACTATAGTAATATGTACTAGCACAAATAATGAATTTTCTTGTTATTGATTTGCCAACTACTTATTAGATGTCCTTGTGCAGTTAGATTTTCACATGAACAACATAAGCTGTAAATAATTTACATTTTAACCATCATCGATGCCATTCAACATAGATAGATGTTTCCAAACTTATATGTTGAAATAAAAATTAATGGAAAATTTTGTTGTGTTTTTGAATGACGTCTTTTTCCTTATACATTAATAATATGTTGATTTTATAGGAAACTAACTTTTAAGGTACTGCTACAATGTCCATCGTATACGAAATAAACGATCGTAACCATAGTCAAAATCGTTCAGCAATCGATTTTCACAGTGGTTACGATACTGCATTTGGTGCAAAGAAATTAATCATATATGAATCGTTTACGTAAGTTACAATAAAGTTGCTCCACCATTGTACAACTCCATTATGTTCTTTGGGTAATGT
This sequence comes from Catotricha subobsoleta, assembly GCA_011634745.2. Classification (NCBI taxonomy): domain Eukaryota; kingdom Metazoa; phylum Arthropoda; class Insecta; order Diptera; family Cecidomyiidae; genus Catotricha; species Catotricha subobsoleta. Next base: position 8,335 of record JAABKK020051175.1, on the reverse strand, counting down.
AATATTATAGTAAATAATATTATGGATCCATATGAAAATCATATATTCGAGCCTCTCTGATTTAAATTATCTGTTATCATACGTGCGTGTTTCATGCGCAACATGGCAATAATATATGGATGGATATCTACATTTGACGTTAATTTTTTTTTTCAAACACTTTTTCTATAAATAATAATTTAAATAAGAGTAATTATCAACTTGTAAGCAATGACAAAAATGTACAGAAACACTAAAATATCTTAAAAATGTAAGCATTCAAAGATACAATCAATGATTTATTTCAATCGTTATTTCTAAGCGCATTATTTAATATGTAATTTAATTATAGAAATTGAATATTGATTGACAGATTTATTTTAAAATTCAAAGTTTCAGCAAATAAAGAATTCATTTCGTCGTCATTTAGCTGACTTTTTACAATTGTTTATTTACGATTTTTTTTAAGTAATCAGATTAACCGTACGTAAATATCAAAGATCAGTCGGGTATCCGAAATTACCGAAATTCGGGTCGGGTTATACCCGAACTTGTCAGGTTGGCTCGGGTCAGACCCGAGATTTCGGGTCGGTCGGGTTGGATCTTGTCGGCTTACCTTATATTTCAAGTGTGATAATTTTCATTATTATTATTTTCATACATTTTTTGATCAACGATTATTTTATATCTTCACGTTTCATAACTTTTAGTACATTCTGACATCATTAGATTTTTTTTAACTTTGTTTGACCGGGGCCGAGCCGACCGAGTCAATCCAACCTGACTGACCGGAACCGACCCGAAATATAGGATATAACCCAAGCCGACCCGAACAGAGAATTACGGTATTTCGGATACCCGACTGCTCTGGTAAATATTCGTAAACGTTATCAAATCGCGAATAATTTTAAAATCAGTTTACCTAAATATTTTGTGACCAAATTAATTGTGTAGGTTTCTTTTCAAAAAGAAGAAATACTATGATTGTGATGATGTGCACCCCTGATTTGTTTTCACATGGAAAATACTTAACACTTAACAAGTACCAACCAAGGTAATCTATATTTATAAATAATTTACAATTTAAATGCCATATCGTATAGTGACACTGCGTATGATTATTGTTTATAAAATATACAGTTCTGTTTTTCTCACATACGTGTATCGTGGCCAAAGAGTGTTTAGTCTAATAATCAATCTCTATATGTTTGTGCTATATTGATTGAAAAGATTCTTAAAATATTTGTATGAAGTTAGTATTGAACTAAAAAGCAATAAATAAATAATACGGTTCGTATTCTTATATGCGGAGGGTATCAATTTATTTGGTATTAAACAAAAGAGAATTCAAATTTGGTCTTTCGGACTTAGGCATATAATATTCAATACGGAGGAGTGACAAATGCACAAAGTGTGAGAGTAAAAAGTTATCTATTTTAGAAGACATATTAAACTTAAGCGATTCTGAATTTGTAATCTCTACATTGCAAATAAACTTATCTTACTTACATTTGCCTTAAGTTGTAGAGTGTAATTCAAAATAACACTAAATTACCAATCCGCTTCTAATCTAACCACAAAAATTATATTACAAAGAAAAGAGAATCATAAATAAAGGACAATCGATTTATTTATTTATTAGCAAATTTAAAAGTATATCAAAAGTTGTCAACGTCGTTCGCAGTTAGTACTTGCCGCAAGTTTGATTCTTTCGTGAAACAAATAATTTATGAATACTATTAAACTTACATTACAAAAGTATTCGTCATTACGATTCACAACTCGTAAATCGTAAACATGGAATTACTTGAATTTTCTTGGAAATTATTAACGCTGTCGCGCATCATAATTGACCCAAAAGACGAAAATAGAAAATATATTTCGTTATATAATTTGATTATATTCATGTTATTATCTTCTGCGCTCGTTCCAACGGTGATTAAAATCATTAAATTTATAATGAATAATAAATAAATAAATAATAATCTTTTTTTTTTAGTTAATGTATCTAGTTAAGAACATAACGGATTTAATGAAAGTAACAGAGGACTTATATGTGAATGCCGCTCAAATAATGGTCATAAGCAAATATTTATTTAGTTTGTATCACAGAAACGTGATTATGGAGATCAGAAATGATTTTAACAAGAATGTTAATCAAAGTAAGATATTTATGCTAAGTATACGCAAATTGTTTTAGTCTAATCTAATTTAAATTAATTTATAGAAATGGATTCATATTCCACCATAAAATATTATGCAAGACCAGAGAAATTGGCTTCGTTTCTATCAAAAGCATTTCTAGTGATAACATCTGCGACTATATTTACTATTTTGGTATCGCCAATCGTAATTGGTCTATGAAGTCAAAATAATTCATATCACCTTCCGTGGGAAATTTAGTAATTTAGAAACATCAAATCTTTTAAAATATTTATGAAATTTAAATTTTAAACAAATTCAATAATAAAATATATAAATTTTATTTAGTTTTCCATTCGATATTCAAACATCACCTGGATTTGAAATGGCTTATTTTCTAATCTTCATATATGCAGTAACTGCAGGAATAGTGTTAATATCAACAGACACATTTTTCCTTGGATCGTGTTTGCACATTAGAGCATGTTATAAAGATTTGCAAAACAATTTGCTACATTTAAATGCGGATAGTGATTATCAGAGGTGAGTATTCGATATATATGCTTCACCATTCTGTAGAAATTAAATCATAAAATAATGTTTGAAATAGTTAATTGTATCTGAGATAAATTAAGTACATACATACTTTATCGGAGGTTTGTATTATAAATATTGGAACTGTTTGCGATTTCATACTTCCGAACATAATCGTAGGCCGTTTTTCAATACGTTCACTATTTTAAAATTTCTTTGGTAGTAAAAGCCAAGTAATGCAACATCACAGTCATATTAATCCACAACATTTATTATTTATTTAGATCGTTGAAGCTGACAGCGAATCAAAAGAAGCTTTTAAAGCAGAAAATTGAGAAATCACTGAAGGAAATAATTTTGTTTCATTGCAAAATTTTGGAGTAAGTGAAATAGTGATACGTTTTGGGTCATATGGATGGATATGTATTGAAATAATAAACACCTGTGCATGTGCATGGCATATTATTATGATAATGACATGATATTCTCAAGGTGGACGTTGAGGTCCTATACGTCGAGAACAGGTGGATGCGTGGATGCATTTGATTTTTTTCTTACGGAAACGTTTGAAATTTAATCTTTGATTACTTTCATCTAATATAATTATTTTTTTATCTGCTTGAGTTTTTAGATTAACTCTTGCCCACCAGTGGTGGGTAAAGCATTCCAAAAGATACAAAACATTTATATACTCGTATGTTTATAGAAGCTGAAATTTCTCCGATATTTATTAATTATTAATCAAATTTTTTTTAAAACATTTTCATTTTTGAAACTTTTTAATTTTTATAATCGAAAACTTTAAAATAATTTTACTAACACTAATTCTATGATGAAGAAAGTATTTAAAGGGAAGCATTATCTTCATAGCCGTTCATGATTTTATTAAATTCCCAAAATCATCAAATCAGTCCTTTGCAAGACTTTTATTATTTTATTGTGTTTTCAAAAATTTAATATTTTGATCATGGTTTGAGTCGGCGTCCATCCCAAAGTTTTATTACAACATTAATAAAATTAAACTAAAATTTTAAAATCTCTGAAAAGCTGGCTAAAACTTCAAGTGGAATTATTTTTATGCAGTTTCAAAGTTGTATCATACTTCTGTGCGCCACATTTTTTCAAATACGTTTTGTGAGTACATTTTAATTAATTTTTAAATTTAAGGAGCAATAATTGTTTTTGAAAACGTTTTAGGGAGGCAACGCAATAAAGTATTTGTTTATATGCTTCGGTACATTAATGTCTTTGCTAATTTTTTGTTTGTTTGGGAATGAAGTTGCATCTCAGGTGAAACGTTAAACTATTTTTTATGCATTCGGCATCCATTTATGACAACTTGTCTTATTTTAGGGTTGTAAGGTGGCAGAAATGGCCTATCAGACAAATTGGGACAATTTTTCACCAGAGCACCGACGATGCATTGTATTGATTATGGTCAGAGCCCAAAGACCATTCCATTTCCACGGATTCAATTTTGTTACTTGCAATTTAGAAAGTTTCACTGCGGTAAGTAATATTTTTTTGTAAAAGGAATCACTTAAATTTAGTAAATTGCGAGAAATTATTTGTTTTAGGTGATTAAAACTGCTGGATCGATAATGACAATGTTCCAAAGTATGCAGTGAAGCAAAATTTATTCTTATTGAAACGATGATCCAATTCCACAGCAATAATATCCTTATTCTTATATATAATATAAATAAACAAAATTAGTATTTAAGAGGTTAATGTTTTTTTTAGCCCTCTATTTTATTTTTTTTTCGACGGACCTGCTCCTTTTTTTCGACCATGTGTTTTTTTTTTAATTTCTTACAAAAATGAAGTCGTGTACCATTTCATTGGTAGCTTGTTATTTTAGAAGTCATGTCACTTTTTTTGGGAGTAAGGTAATTATTTTATCCCCAACTAATATAACACCACAACTACTTCTATTTTAATTTCTTATTTCAAATCATTCAAATGTGATGAATTTTCGGAAGAAAATATATGTGGTGTAAATATAATGTTGCATTTTGGACAGAAAGTACTGTCACCTTCACCTGAGTGAAATACGCTGCATAAAAATGGATCAATTTTTTTTTCTTTTCAGTTTGGATGTGCGGGCTTAGGCTCATTTGCAACTAGAAAATGTAGAAAACTCGATTTACTGATTGTAAAGTGAATTATAATAATTATTGCTAATCATAATAAAATTGAGGATTTTCCTATTTATTAAATAACAGAAATGATACCAGAGGTAAAATAGTAAAATAGCAAATAGTTGCAGTAATCCTCCCAGCTCGGATAGACTAATAGGTAAGCGTACAGCACGTTACAATACAAACGTTACAAATGAAAATGAAACAAATCGAAAAAAAAGAAGAAACAATCTACTAATGGATTGGTACTTACACGACCTCATTTTTGTAAAAATGTGAAAAAAAAAGAAAGAAAAATTCATTAAAAAAACTAGTTTTTTTATCAGTAAAATTTTCACTAATTGTGGTCATTTTATTACTAATTATCACTTATCGCTTTTTTTACCATATTTTTATACCACAATATTACCAAGAACGTGCTACTTGGATGTTGAGGGTTAGAGACGTAGAAAGGTCTGCCGTTTGGAAACTTTTTGTGACAATGGAAAAGCAAAAGTTTTCCAGTAACTTTATTTTTTTTTTTTTTATTTACACAGATTTCAAAAAGAACAAGAAAGACTATTAAAATTGGATTAGTGTCCAATTTATTAATATGCACTACGTGTAAATTGCAAAAGTGATTTTATTATTTAATACTTCGAAAAATTTTTTTTTTTTCACTTTTGACCTATGGCCTCGACCTTTAAGCCTTTGGGGTCAAGATCAGATAAAGACACTGCACAACCTAGTATAAGTTTTATTCCGACTGACCCAATAGCTTTTGAGAATAATAACATTTGACCTTTGGCTATGAACTTTTGGGTTCAAGATCAGTTTCAGACACTCTATACAATATATGTACTAATATAGTATAAGTATTATCTCCATCCGGCCACTAGTTTCCGAGATTAGGGAGGAAAGACAACAACAAACGTCTATAATGCACTTTTTCATGTTTTATATCAATATTAATATGCTTTACACACCGAGAGAAATGAATAAATAGTAGAATGTACCAAAAGAGAGGTAGAATGTATCATAATTAGGGGTTGTTTTGGACATAACCATCCAAATAGTTGATTTCACCAATTAGGGGTATAACCATTACCCATCTTAAAATAACAACTCGGAGAGGTATATTCTACCTTTCTTTTAGTTACCGTTATCCATCTTAAAACAGCAACTCAGATGGGCATATTCTACCACTCTTATAGTAACCAGCACCCATCATGAAATAGTGTCATCGGTATTTTCAAGAACAACAATTAATGTCCCCCTATGGAGGAAACTATATTAAATGTTAGGAATTATTTTTGTCGGGCTGTCGGGCTGTCGGGCTGTCGGGCTGTCGGGCTGTCGGGCTGTCGGGCTGTCGGGCTGTCGGGCTGTCGGGCTTTTGGCCGATTTGGCCGATAGCCCGACAAAAATTATTCACGGCCGTAAAATATTAATTAAATGTTAAGTTGATTGCAGCTTCCTATTTTAACTTTTCTATGTAGTGGTCGTACTTTAAAAGCACCATTGCGTTAGCGAATACTAAGATTGTAGGGATTTTTTTTATTTTGGATAAGTAATAGTAACCACTCTTTTAGTAATAAATACAAAAAGAGAGTTGATCATATCTATTAACCTATCCGTGTGTACACTAATCCGCGCGGAGGGTAGACCGAATTCTTTCAGTGCAGTACAGTGTATACATATTGTGATTGTTTTAATGAAGCCTTTAACCAATCAGATGATTGCATTTGTGAAGCTATAAACGCTATGATCCCAGATACCTTTTTTGCATACGAATAAAGGGGTGTTCATAAAAGACGAAACGTGTTGAGGGGGGAGGAAGGAGTCCCGAAATTTTGTGTCTGATTGTGACAAAATAAAATAGGGGGGGGGTTATTATATTATACGTCTCCTATGTTAAAAAAGGCTAAAGGGTCAACGATAAACAAAGATTTTCTAAAATTCATGACTATCTGTTTTTTTATTATAAAAGTTTGTTTCCTATAAAATGAAAATATTATTGATGTATAAGTAAAAAGACGTATTCAAAAACACAGTAAAATTTTCCATTTATTTTTATTTAATACACCATAAGTTTAGAAACATATCGTTCTATGTTGAATGGCATCGATGATGGTTAAAATGTAAATTATTTACAACTTGTTGTTCTTGTTAACTCCACAAGGACATCTAATAAGTAATTGGCAAATCAATATTAGTTTTTTTTTTCAGTATTTGTGCTCTAGTTAAAAGGCAGCCATATTTAAAAAAATTAATAAATAATTTATCCATTTTGTTCTTTTGCACACCGTATACAGAGAAAGCTGTTTTTATATATCGTAAGTAGAGAACATTATATTAATATTAAACTGTTAAACTTTAGGTGGTGGTGCTATCAAAATGAATTAGAAAACTAATTCTGATGGTGGACATATTATCGAAAATTTATATTATTCAATTATTCATGTTTTATTTACAATTATTTAATGATGTTCAGGGCAGTTGTAAACCAAAAATAAAGTAATTGAAACGAAATCTTGCTCCAATGGTCGGTAAATGAACAACTACAAAATTACGATGTAGTTGAACATTTAGAGAGAGGAAAAATATGATAAGTTTATTACAAAGGCGTGTAAGGAAGAGATACACAGCTTTCTAAATACATGAACTGCGATAACGACTAATTTGACATGCATTCTAAATAAACAAAAGTATTATATGCATTCAATTATAGTTAATATTTAAATCGAAATATAAGAATAATACATATAATCAAGGACAAAACTGTTGACAAATTCAATTCCACACGCAATACAAATGCTTAAATTATTATTTACGGCTTTACATTTAATAAGAAAATAAATAAATAACAATTTTCTATGAAAACAAACATTATGTACTTTCTAACGGTTAGATTTTAACTCTGATATGGGTTTGCATGCAGGTAATTGATGGGTATTTTGTATTGAACACCATTTATAGCCAATACATTTACATATATGGAGTTAAAAGTTATGTCAAAATTGTATAACGTTTTCGTTATGTACTTATACTTAACTATTGTTATATTTTAAAATCTTATTTGAACGTTTTAAACTTAGTAATTAAAATAGAATTCAGTACACATAGACGTAGTTGTGACGTGTCATTAATTGGATAGTGCGATAAATAAATACATCCTCAATATAAAAACGTATTATTATTATCGGAATCGAAAATAGAATATATTAATTTGTCAATTACTCGCATGTGTGTTTTCATGGACTTTATAATTCATTAGCATATTGGTAATAAATAATTTACAATTTAATGCCTTCAACGTTTTTTTTTTATTTGATATAATACAGAAAAAGCTTTCAACTTCGTACTTAAACTACGCATAAAAAAGGAAAATATTTGGAAAACATTTATTTTTTTTAAATATTTTATTTGTTTTGCCTGGAAATAAAATTATTTAAATTATGGAAAATAACACGGTCAAAAATACAAAACAAATCAATATTAACATTCATTTATTATTTTATAAATAACTGCGAAATAACTGACCAATTTTTATTATTTTC
>JAABKK020051167.1:0-11653 GCA_011634745.2 Catotricha subobsoleta | reverse complement strand
TATTTTTTTGAGAAAACAATTTTTTTATTTTGGTGCAATCTGGAAAATTTTAAAATAATGAAAACTCGGTCACCCTATTATATATATATTTAGATGTACTGAGCTTCAAAAAAAAGGCCAGTACATATATTTTGACAGGTACATTGGTATATTGACCTTCCAAATCCGTCCGGTTACTTCCAAGTTCCAACTCAATATGTAAAATAAGAAAATTGGGTCCCACGATCCGAAAACGAAACAGTTCAAAAAAAAAATTCTCCGTCTTTTGGTATATTGACCATCAAAATCCGTCCATATGCATCGTAGAAAAAAAAAATTGTCAAACTAATACTTGATTTTTTTCAAAATTTTCCAAATTTATCAAAAATGAAGTAAAATAAAAGATAAACTGATGAATTTATGATTAAAAAAAATAATCATATATAATATTAGAAAATTGCTATTTAGATCCGAATAGAATGCCCAAGCAGCACAAATTAGTCGCTACGATGGCGATTCTCAGTCGCGCACTGATTTGAAAGTCAGTGTACGACGTCTCTTCGACCTTTTAGCGACTAAAATCCGCCCTATTTGGGGTATGAAATTTTGGGTTGCTAGGACGTCGCTGGCCGACTTACTAGAACGATTAATATTTTATTAGGTCGCACTTTTACACGAAATTTTAACAAAGAATTTATTTTGTATTGTTTTATTATTTATAAATATATCAATACATTATTTAATATATGCAACTTTATTATTGAATTTTTGATACGCATATATAGCAAGTATTGAAACGAATGAACTATTACTGATAAATGTTAATGAGATAGGTCGAAAAATAAATACTAGCTTCAAAAATAATAGATATTTTAATAAGCTATTTAATTGCGACATTTTTAATTTATTTTTCATTTAGCTTCTTCTGGCCTAATGTTATTTTTAAATTATTTGTTATATCTATATTAACGAAATTAAATAATTTCCAATTAAAATATATTACATAAATCGGCTGAAAAAATTAAATTTAAAATTTGTCTATTTTCATTTTGCAAAATTTTCATTAATAAAAATGGAGAAATTAATGAGCCGACTTTATTATTCAAAAAAGTGTGTTAATGTGGCGTCAGACTTTAAAGTATAAATTTACTACTAATATTGACTTCAATGCTCAAAAACACAACCTAAAGTGTTGATGCGTCTAATTCTGACTTCATAGTGAAAATATTCGACCTAACTTGTTGCATCCAATTGAACCGACTACAGAGTTCAGAAATACGTTCTATTATAGCCTCATTATAGTGCCACAATTCCAACTTCTAAGTCTTACAAAGTCGTTTATAGTCACAATATTTACACAAAATAAGTAAGTCACATTTAGTCGTTTTCCAACGTTATGGCGAGGTCGGTAAAGAACCAAAAACAGACTTGCTCAACATCCTATCGACGTCGTACCGTGGCCTGTTGCGCAACTTGAATTTTAAAAAAAATCAAAGTCAGTACGCGACTAGAATTGTTAGTCGTAGGGACGTCAAAATAGGTCAGAGTTGGTCGTTCTAACTTTGAAGTCGGTCTGCGCTGCGTGGGTGGGAAAGTTAAAAATTAAGATATTGTTTTATTCTTCTAGTGAAAAATTCTGCAATGAAAAAATGTTTGTAAATAATCTATTTCCATATTTAATGATATTTAATTTATTTTTATTTTGTAAATAAATATAATTACACCTTATTTATAAATTATTTAATTAAAATTTAATACAATTCAAAAAAAAAAAAAAACTTACTAAACTATCATTGAATTGAAATTATTCATTTCATGAATTATATTACATTTATCTTATTTTTATGCTCATTTTAAATTCGAATATATATGTTTTATTTTTATAAAAGAAAACCTATAACTATTTACTAATTTATTTTTATGTAAAATTATTTAAAATTTAAATAGATAAAATTTAAAGCCGTACTTACTTATTTTAAAATGATAATATCTTTTCAAGTTGAATATTTCATCTGACGAAAATTCCAACTAAATCTTTAGTTGAGTTTTATAAATTTAATTTAAGTAAAAAACAAGAATCTTACTATTTTTCAATAATATTAGGTATTATGATATAGGTTTTCTAAACAACGAACTTCTTAGGGTGCTGATGGCTCGAAAAAAATAAAATAATGTAAAAGTTTGATTACATATTCGTATTCCCAATTAAATATGAAATTCGCACGAATAATATTCTGAAATCCCATATCTTGTACACTTTTATTTTTTTATTTTAATTTGAATAAGGTCAAATAATAATATATTTGTTTATTAATTACTTTCAAGTAATTGGAAATTATTTCGTTTTTAATATGTTGATTAATTTAGCTTTGATTTCACGAAAATATCGTATGCAAATGGAATTTTAATGAAAATTTAATAAAATTATATTTTATTTTCAATTCAAATGTTATTGAAAATGTATTTCCTGTGAAGTTCATGATCGATTTTGTTAAATTCAGTGGTAAAGCCTTTCAGTTCATCACTTCTTAATACAGATGTTTTTCACCCCAATGAACGGGAAATGAATAGAGGGTAGAAAAAAGAAGAGGCTGAAAGTGGAATAAAACGTATGGCTCATAGCCAATGGTTGGAAAGTGTACATTTTTTATATCCAAATGAAATCTCAAAAACAGGTTTATATTATACAAAGCAACTTCTGAGAGCAGTCGCTTCTTCCGTAGGAATTAAGGAACTGCTTTCTTAATTTGGACATGTTTAATCTAAACTTTGAAATAAGCTAGGTAATAAAAAGACTGCAAAACTGACGTTTTTATCACAACAACTAAATAATGACAAGAACACTTAACCATTTACTTTATTTTTTTTAAATAAATTTATTTTCTTTATTTGTGATATATTTTTACATTGTTTTAAAATTTTACGATTTTTCTCAGGACTGAGTGAACGAATTTTAGTGATTGACCCGTTGGATGCTGAATCAAAATATATAGGTAGTAGGGTGGATTGACTTTTTTTTCATACCTTCTACCATGATTTTCTGAGTTGCATTTTGTCCTCTTATTAACGCGCTAAAAGGATTTTGAAAATAAATGAGATATTCGATGTGCTCAAGCGACCCACAAGGTAGAACTTCGTGGCTTTTTTCTTAATCTCGAGGTTTTTTTTTAACCTCGAGGTATTTTTTTTATAACTACGAGGTGTTTTTTTTTAACCTCGAGGTGTTTTTTTTTTAACCACGAGGTTTTCTTTAACCACGAGGTTTTTTTTAACCTCGAGGTGTTTTTTATACATCGTAAATTAGTCGCAAATAAGTCTATAGCAATAATAGGCAGATTGAGACAATTAAAAACATTTACCAAAACGTTTTAATTCATGAAAATAAATAAAATAATTGATTTTAATAAGGTTTTAAACACTTGCAAAAAAGTTAAAAAAAACCTCGAGGTTAAAAAAAAAAACCCGTGGTTAAAAAAAAACCTCGTGGTTAAAAAAAAAACCTCGTGGTTTGAAAAAACCCCTCAAGGTTAAAAAAAAACCACCTCTTGGTTAAAAAAAAATACCTCGAGGTTAAAGAAAAAACCTCGAAGTTAAAAAAAAAGCAACGAAGTTCTACCTTGTGGGTCGCTTGAGCACATCGAATATCTTGTTTATTTTCAAAATCATTTTAGCACGTTAATAAGAGGACAAAATGCAACTCAGAAAATCATGGTAGAAGGTATGGAAAAAAAAGTCGATCCACCTTAATAGGTAGTATAGGTAAGATCAAAAAAGTAATTTTTTGATGGAATTCAAAACAAACCAAAACACATCAAAGCTAAAACCTAAATATTTTTAAGACATTTGGATTCTGCGTCAAAATCAGTCTAGCCAACCCTGAGAAAAATTAAAAAAAAAATCGCGCTTTCTATACTTAAAATACTAATGGTAAAAGGAGGATATAAATAACACTTTCTCATATAGCTTTATCCTAAATATTGTATATCAGGTTCATTTTAATTACAACTTTCGTAACCGATATGTGTTTAAGAAGAATTAAGAAGTTACACTTTAAAATAGAAAACAGCATTTCCAAAAAAAAAGCGGGAATGACTATTTACCACCCAAAAAGCACTCAAAAGGGTGATACTTAATTTTATTTTATAAATTTTCTCTTTGCGAAAAAGCTATGTAAAGTAAAGTAAACTATTTTATCTTTTTGCCAGAAACTTCATATGGCTTTATTAGTTTTATTGATATCAATATTTCCCCCGCTAGGGCTTCTTTTGCAAAATAAAAAATATTAATTTCACTTTTGTATCACCCTTTTTGGGTGGTAAGTAGTCACTGCCAAAAAAAGCTGCCGGATTCGTGTAGTAAACGAGTTCATTTTTCGTAAACATGTATATTTTCACGAAAACAAAATTCTGCATCTTTTCGTATATTGACCAACCAATATCCGACAACTGAATCCTGAGAATAACTAACAGTAAAAAAAAAACAAAAAGAATTAAAAAAGTGAAACTAAAAACCGTACTTATATCCAAAAAAAACCTCTTTCGTGTTTTGATGTGTTGTGGATGTTATTAAACATCAAAACAAGAAAGTCGATCTTATTTTTTGGGGAACGGCTGATTTTTTTTTCTTTTATGAGATACTGGGTTCTAAATTGCGACAGCATTATACTTTATTGCAAAATTCAAATTTTTTTCACCCTTTTTTTTAGCAGTCCATTATAAATAACAAATAATCTGATGATACAAGCTAAGAGCCATATCACACATACTATTTATTATGATAGTATGATAGGAATTCCTATCATATATTCGAAATTTTTAGTATAAGGAGCCCAGCTACGAGTATATATGAGTGGGTTAGAATAAGAGTAACATTCTATAATAAAATATATTTGTATTGACGGTAGACGGTAATTGTCTCTCATATAGAGAATTGACATTTAACTTATTTATGATTTTTTGAATATAATTACTATTCTGATATCAAATTATGTTCAGTGTTTATACCCATATCACAATACATATTCATCTTAATTTTTTTCAACATCTCTTGGTGATTATGATTTATGAATCATCTTAAATCAACTACTTATATATTTTCCTTCTTTTCCCTAATGGTAAATTAAACAAAATACCTTGACAAAAACAAAAATTAATGTGCAGTGTATGGCTGTTATTTATGTATTTATTTTCACTCTGTATAGCTCTTACAACATGAAATATATCAAAATGTATATAATCAAGCAATATAAAGATTTAATTTAATAGTAAACTTATTTATAATTTATAATTTTATTTTAAATAAATATTATTATTGATGAATATATAAATTGGATACGACCAAATATTTTTTTTTTCATTTGTTGCAATTGTATAGCACTTTAGTGATCCTATACAATAAAAAAAATTGACAAATAAAAGTAAGAATTTAAGATTTCTATTTACAATTAAAATTCAGGAATTTTAATGAAAGGAATAATACGCTACTAAATTTTGAGGAACATATTTTGAAGTAGTATAAACAAGTTTAAACTTTTGAAAATTTTAGTTATGAATCGTTAATGCTTATTTCTTAATTTTATGATTTTTATTAAGTATCGAATTTCTCTGTTTTACTACTTATTTCTTATTTCCTGCTTATTTCCTTGTTAATTCTTTACTGTATCCATAAAAGTGCTATATTTCGCGGCATATTACATTTAATTTAACCATTCTTATGCTCTTTAAAAAAAGTATAAAGATGTTTCTTTTTTTGCGAAAATTTATAATCGTAATTATAATTATTATTTTTTTTTTTCATATAATAGTTGTAGTATGTGTGATACGACTATATGTTGTTTTAATAAAATCAATGGACTCATTAAATTTCTATGACATATTATAATACTTATGATAAAGAAACATTCAGATAATTTAAAAAAAAAATTGCTTCTGTTGAAAAAGAAAAGAACTACACGATCTTTTTATCCGTGTTCCGAAAATTTGGATGAATTTAAGTAAGTATTGTTTTTTCTAGTTTTGTATTTATTTGTTTCTTTTAAGTATTAGACCAAAAAATACCAGTTTATATTTTTAATAGAGGATGATTTATATTTCTACACACAAAATGTTCAAATCGGAATCCTAGTTTTTAAAAATATTTATTCTTTATTGATCAAATGACTGCCTTAATCTGTTATAAAAGGCCTCCCTTATGTAGAGCAACAAATCATTGTATATTAGTAGTGTTAGATATTAAGAATACCATTCATTTTAAATGTTTCAATTAAAAACCCATTGCTTTAATAACTTTGATAAGACCTTACTATATATAATGCATCTACATGTGAATTTGGGTTTTCTTCAAGTACGCTCCGATTATGGTTTTGGCCATTTCTGCATCAATTGAGCTCAAATTTGGCCAATCTTACTTTTTTGTATATTAAATATTTTGTGGGGGATCGCATCCTAAAAATTAAAAAAAAATAATAATAAAAAATCTGGTCGTCCTAATATATAATATATATATATTATATATGCTTGAAGTGATTAAAATAAAAGTGACTTAAATATATAGTGTTGCAAGTAAGTAAGTAAGTAAGTAAGTAAGTTTAAAATTCAATTAATACAATTAGTTAATCAAGTTTTCTTAACAATTAAATTAATTTAATAATATTTGTTTTGTATTATATGATTAAGATTATTAATATTACATTAAATTTACACAGCGATATTTATTTAATAAAATTTTAAATAAGTACGAGATTCAATGTAATTCTTTTTTTCTTTTAATACTTATATATTTACTTTACGCACAACCGCAAAGTGATTGGATATCATAATATTTGTGACAACATGTTAAAAGACTGTTTTCCTATATGAAATAGATTTATAAAAATGAAACCAAATACGCTTTTTTTTTTGCATATCACAAACATGCTCTTAAAGTTAGTGGTTATTATCTTTTCAATAAAACAACAATTAATTACTATTTAGAAGCAACCAATAATTATTTATTATTTATATTTATAATTTAATAAATCATAAATAATAATGAATCATTGCGTGTTTTGATTAATAAAAAGATTTAATTAGATTGATGAAAATATCTAAGTTATTAAATTTTGTCATTTCGCGATAATTTCAATATTAAGTTTTAAAAATAGACATATGTATGTTTAATATTTTTTATTTAAGATTTTGAAAATAAACATTCATTTGTTTCAATAGATAGAATAGATATAATTGTATAAATTATACTATATTCTTATCGCTATATAACTTTTAGACTACTGACTGATACTACTTAAAATTTGTTACGTTATATTTAATTCATTGTCAATAGAATTGTATTTGAATTAGTCAATGAGTAGATAATCGAAATTGATAAAAGGAAATTATATTTTGTAAAAATATATATATTTTTTATTTAACTTAAGTTTAGTTTTGTTGATTTATTTATTAATTAATTTTTTGTCTAGTACTCTTTATTGTTATAGTTTTTTTTCTTTTTTTTTGAAATTCTATTGAACAAATTGATGAATAATTTTTATTTATAGGTAATTCCATACAACGATCCACTGATGAAATATTATTATTATTTTTTTGTTAATTTGGTTTTAATTTTTAGAAATGCGAAAGTACCGAAATCACGTTTTTTATTTTTGGCATGCAGAGTAATACTGCCATCATAAATTAGAATTTACGACGGCAGTGAAAACCATTTCCTAGCTTAATCTAAAAGTAAAACAAAAGAATTTAAAAGGTTAACGAATCTATGGAACATTTAGAGTGGCTATATCCGGCTAGTTTAGCTAAATCACTTTTATATATTGAGTAAATCGTAATAATTTAGTAACAAATGTTTTTGTAATACTCTGCATTAGGGTCTTTCTTATTGATCTCAGTACATTACTTCTCTGCATACGAAATATTACGTGATATTGGGACTTTTCTTTCTTCCCTTCGAGAAGGACCAAATTAAAGAAGATTATTAAGACAGTTTTTTTTTCAAGTCTAAGCATGGCTGAACTTTGTATGGAATTGCACTATTAGGCACTATTGGGTAAATTAGTTAATATAAGATATAATACATGATGTTGTATAGCAAGTTGCGTTCTCTTGAACTTCTTTGTGCGGTGATTCGTAACCAGTTTGATATTGCATAAAAAATGCCGTAAAAAAATGACTATTACGAATTGCGATAATTTTTAAATTAATGGTGTCCCAAATAAGGTAATATGTCAATTTGATATTTAATCTTATTTTTAATTTAATTTGAATAAATTTCAGTAAAAATATCCGTAAAAAAACTAATACATAATATATTTATATATCTATACACACCGTGTTTTCTTTCTATTTATAATCAATTTTGACATAAAAAAAAATAGAGCTGCATGAATAATTTTACGGACTTATATACTCTTAATCATATTAAATATTACATTAACGTCCTACATTCACGTCATTTACCCAACTGTGCCAATATACTATTATTATTATGTATTATTATTATTATTGTTATTATTTATTTTTGTTCTTTTATTTTTTGTTTAAATTTAAGTTAGTGTTTTTATTGCAGAAATATTTAATAATCAGTTTTTTTTTAGTAATAAGTTAATGTAATTGAAAAAACTTTTTTTAATATTTTTATTAAACTAATGATTGTATGTGACATAAGCGAAAACTTAAGGCTACTATTATTCTATAATTATTATTTTTTTTATTGAAAATTATTAATTTAGTTGAAGATAGTTCAATTGTAAAGGATATTTCATATACAGAAAATTGGTTAAGTTTCAGAAACATTTGTTTTTTACGTGTTAATGAAATTCGTATAAGTAAATTAATTAATTTAAAATTAAATGTATTTGCGAACATTTGGGAGAGGCAAGTAATAGAACTTCTTAAATTAGTTTGCTCAGCGATTTACATAATGAACCTGGAAATTGTAGTCTGTTACAGGGTCAGTTCAGTATTATTCTTTTAAATTATGATAAATTATATTATTTTATCTTATTCAAGACTTAAAAATAAGTGATACCCAAGCATATTAACTTTATTATATATAACATTTATATTTTAAACAAAATCTTTAAAAGAAAATTCCTATTTAATTCTTAATGACTTAATAATTATATGTTATACATAATTTATTTAATAAGCACTATATTATTTTAATGCGTTCCAGTTTCTTGTTTTTTTAAATTTTTAAACACTATTTCTCTTTGTCAAAATCAAAATCAAACATTCTCCTGAACCCCGACCTTGTTCTGTTAGTTCTACTGTTGAAATTATTACTATGCACTGATGGAAAATACATAGAAGAAAAAATAGAATAGTCGGAAGATGATGAAGAAGAAGAGGAAGAAACCGGAGAAGAAAAAGAAGTAGACAATGAATTATCAGATGATGTAACAACAGTAGTCGGGGTCAAAAGTAAACCTCACGTCCGTACAAATTTATACACAATAAGAAACACCAAAAAACTAACCACCACTAAAACAACAGCTGTTATCACTTTTGCGAATGTATTTAATCCAGATTCATGTGGATTGAGAGGACGCGATGAGCTTTGTTGAGCCGAACGACGACGCTTCGTTGCTAGTCCTCGGGCTAATGCAGGAAACGCTAATGATTGCGTAAATGTTAATTTGTGCAATGATTCACTTAATGAATATGGACCAACCGATCCCCGAGCAGCCGCACGCAATAGTGCATATTCTAAATCTAAGGCGTCAAATAGTGAATAACGAGCTGTCATTGTTGAAGAACGTCGTCGATTTAAATGCTCTCTATCACGATCTGGTTGTAGCCATGGGTCCGATGTTCTATAGAATAAAAAAACATCAGAAAAAAAAAAAAATTAGAAAGCAACTATAATAAAATAGCACCAATGGATTGACATTATACCTTTGTTGCTGTATACTAACTCCAGCAACCGATGTTAATGAAGATGTTGTACTCGAACTAGCTGTACATAATTGTTGTTGTAAACCAGAACCAGCTGCACCCAAACCGTTAGTCGTGAATTCCACGATATCTTCAATCGACGATTGATCGGGTGATATTTGTTGAGTCCGTAATGCTAATAATCGCGCATGGTCTGGATGTAGAAGTGCACTTGATGGTCGTCTGGGTTTACTACAGCTACTAAGTGATGGTGTTGGGGAACCAGTTGGGGTTTGACATGGCGAGGATACCATTGGCGGTACCACACCAGGTAAACAAACAAGTGCATTTGGTGATGGAGATGCTTGTATCGAATCAATTCCGGAGTCACCAGCATGCAATACATCACAGAACAAAGAATTACGTCTATCGACTTCAACGCCATGATGAAAAGTTGTAACGCCATGTTCATCTACTATCGGTGGAAAAACAAAACTTTGACCATCTGCTTCTCCCCGTGGAGAATCCTATGAATATTAAAGTAATGAAGTATTATGAATGGATTTTTCTTGATCATAATATTATTTTTAATAATATTTTTACTAATATATTTTTAAAAACTTTGTGTCTACCTGACTTGGCCACACTTGCAACAATGGCAACGAACATGTTGGCTTATTAAAAACTGGACTTAATTGTAATTGATGTATTTTTGGTGGTTTCATTCGTGTTGGACTTTCGCCACCTGCAGAATCCTCGGAAGATGTAGTTTTTGGCGAACGCCAAAATTTCTTTAGACGCATTTCGCGTCTTTTTTCTGGTTTCTATAATTAAACATGTAATTTTGTATTATAATCTTCAAAATCTATACTGAATTATCTGATGAGATACAAATTTTAATTTTTAAATACAAATGTAGATATAGGATTCTACCATACATTTTTATGTAACCAAAATTTAATACTAAACTAAATGAATATGTATTATAAAAACAACTTAAAACTTAAAACCAATGATTACTTTTTAGAGCGAAATTTTAACGCCTAATCAAATATGTTTCATAGACTATTGGTCGAATAATTTTGGTATTTAAAATCTAATAATTCCTTTGAAAACAAGTATCAATTAAAATTCATACTTATTCAACGTTTGCATCATTATGAAAAGTAGTAAGGTATATAACTTTAAAAACATTTAAACTAATATAACAAAACATAATAAATTTATTTAAAAAAGCCTTTTTACGATGTCAGCACGTTAAATTTTTTTTAGTAGAAATAAAATGTAAGTTCAAGTTTATCAGCGTATATAATTTAAAAACTTTACAATTTGCATTTTTATAAAGAGGAAATGGAATAAATATATGTGAACATAAGAAATCAGGGTAAAAAAATTATTCCAAATGAAATGATACACTTATATTAATCAGTAAAAGAAATGAAAGAACTTATTTAAATGTATTTTTTTTAATTATTTATTTTATCAATTACAAAAAGGTGACCACCAACATTCGAGACTTGCGTGGTGTTAGTCTTCAAGTAAACTAAATTTACATTTCAAGAAAAGAGTAGACAAATAATTCAAATGATTAAACCATATTGAAAGTTATTAAAAACTAATATCACAGTATTGTACGCAGTAACTGTCCATGGGAAGGAAGGTAGATACAATTTAGTATTTTTAATTTTTGTTTTTAAAGAATAAGACAGAAAAATTTTATAACATATATATTTTATATTTTTAAATGAATCAAACAAAAATTAGATTAATATTTGCCTATTTGCATGAATCTCGAAAACGACGAT
>JAABKK020051156.1:0-11654 GCA_011634745.2 Catotricha subobsoleta | reverse complement strand
ACGTCATTTTAAACAATAATTCTTTTTTTCAAATATTTTTTGAAATTGTTTAGTCTCTTTTTGGTCACTTTTTTCGCAAAAATTTAGTCACTTTTCCACTTTTTTTTTTCCAAAATTCAGTGAGATCCATGATCTTTTGTTCGATTAATAATAATATGATTTCAATTCATTTATTTTCGTAGAAAATTATAAAAGCTACAAGGGTAAACTACAGGAAAGTCGTAACAACAAAGAATTTCCAAATATAACACAACATCAAAATGAGGACGACGTAGATTACTTGCGACGAATTAATCGAATAACAAGGGAATCAGTTCAAGAAGCGAAATTCGAAGCAAAATATGGCGTTGAAGTGATTCGAAATAAAAAAACGGGAGAAATTAGATTGAAAAAACGTCCAAAAGACGAACTTGATGAACAAATGAAACAAGAATTGCAAAATCAAAAGAAAAATAAAAATAATGGAAAAAATTCTGAGCCAGCCATAATATTATCCAATGATGAAAAGAAAAAATTAGTTAAAGAAATGATGGCAAAGAAAAAAATAGCCAAATTAGAAGAAGCTCCTAAAATCGAAGAATATAAAAAAGATGAATTTAAATTTGGTGAAGTTGTACATCAGCCTCCCACATTGCCAACGCCTAGATTGGGTAAAAAAGCTGAAACGGTTCCACGGGTTAGTAATATGTTTCTGAACTTTTCATTATCATGTTGTTATATTTAATATACAATTATTTATAATTATTTGATTTTATTTTTGTAGCCTGGAAAAAAATCTTTACTATTGAATTCAATTATGGAGCAACATTCGAAAACAGTAGACAGTGTTAAGTTACAAAATAGCAAGAAAAAGAAAAATGTGGCATCTGCTGGATCAAATAAAAATATCGGTAGCCTAAAAGGAAAACGTAAAGATCTATCAATGGCAATGAGACACATGATTGAAACACAACAGAGTAATGTAGTTCAAATGTATAAAGAGTTAAAAAAGAATCAACGAAAAGAAAACACAAAGAATGAATAAAATTTAATGATTACGTAAACAGTCATATATTATTTTGGTATTTCATTAGCTTTTATTTGTATGTAGTTATTATATCCCTCTCTTGTACATGAATATAAAACGCAATGCACCTAAACTAATAGAAAATGTATGATTTCTTGCCATGGATTATAAGTAAATGTTATCATAGATTTTCTATTACTTCGATTAGCAGTAAGCGCAGAATTGTTTATATAACACGTGTTCACTAGTATAAAACATTTCTTTCATCTACCTACACATATAGGTGTGAATAAAATGAATGTGTTGAGTATGTTATAACTTATAATGATTACAACTGTTCCTCTTAGGTCGGAATGTGCAGGCATTTTACAGATGGAAACATATTTCTATAATTGTATGCAAAATATTTTAGAATCATAAAAAGAAGTACTTACTTATTTATAATATTCTAATGTAAATTTAGAAACTTTTTCTACATAATTGCAAATTTGTTTTCTATTGTTTTTCACGAAATAAAATTCATTATTTTGATACAAAATATGTTATTTGTTAGCAATAATCTGAATTAAGTAATAATAAATAGGTATAATTTCATACGAAGTTAAGCTCAAGGAAATAAAATTCTGTGTCTAACTGTCTAGGGCGATGCCCAATATCCCAATACTTACTAAATGCTGAAAAAAACACCGACTTAATCAAGATAAAGAGTGGTAAAAAAAAATTCAAGAAAGCAAATAATTAATGCTTTCAAAAGTGAAACAAAACTTTAAATATTTATTTAAGACTTATGTTATTTTTTAATATATTTAATGTATTTATTTATTCAAATAACCAAAACAAGAAACATTAAAGGTACAAAAATGAAAAAAACCTTTTGGTAGTTTTGCTGACCGATCATAATGATCATTGTTGTCGAGTAAGAGCATATTACGATTTTGCCCCAAAAAGAAATAATGCATAAAAATAACAATATTATAACAATGATATAAATGGTAAACATGATTGATTATATCTTGACAAAAACAATAAAAATGACAAAATATAAATTCGACTTTTATAAAAACCTTTCTTTTTTTTTTTATTTAAGTATAAATTAAAATGTCCATACAGAACTTCAAAGGAGAACAATTAATGACCTTATGATGGTCATACGAAACTTTAAACTAACAATCAGTTTTTATTTTTGCACAAAAATCTTCCAATATTGTTGAAATAGTATTGAATAAAAAAAAATCCGGTTCATAAAAGAAATAATCGTAAAAGAAGCCACTTGTACCACAATATCTTGACATGGAATCTAGTTTAGACTGGTCATTACTCCGAGGTTTTACAGATGATAAATGGATCTCTTGATTAATGGATTGCAAAATTTGTTCATGTTCAGCGATATTAAAGTATTTAATATCATACATATCATTAATTTGATCATCGATAAAATGAAATTTCTTAGTTTTAGCAGAAAAAACTGTTCTTAATAATTCATACAATTCGATTTTACATATCTTTATGCGTTTTTCATATGTAATAATCACTTTATTTTCGGTTAATGTATCGTCTAATGGGCTCAATTTTCTTTGTTCTGCAATAATATCCCTCAATGATTTTAAAAATCTTGATTTAAACTCGTCAAAATAATCTTCACTATCCCAATAATGACCTCTTCTCACAAAATTATTGTAGAATCTTAGTTCGTGATTAATAAATTTCACAATTTTGTCGTGCGCATCTTCACTGAAGTACGGAATATCATAAATTTTATTAATAAGCTTGTCGATTGAGGAAAATATGTTATACGTTAAATTGACATAGTTAAAGATTCCCTTTACCCTTTTCAGTAATTCATATAATTCCACTTTGCAGATATTTATCCATTTGGTTTTTGTAATGAAATTTACTCCGTTCATATTGCCAGTAGCATCAGCAACCAAAGAAATTTCTTTCGTGGGCTTACATTGACGTTTGGTTTCATTTTCACTATTTACCATTTTGTCGGTTAAAGCAAAAAATTCTTTACTTCTTCCATTATTGGTTTCAATGTTCCATGCTCCATAACTATTCTCTGCTGGTGAGTGTGACATGTTCTCATTTGAAAAATTATTGCTGTATTCTGAATGATCATCATAATAACTTTTATTGTTATAATTATAACCATTTGTTGATTGTTCAACAATAGCATTCGATCCAATATTTTGGTTATCTTTTAAGAAAACCTCCCAATTTACCGAGCACAATGATGAAACCATATTTTCATTCACTTGTAAATAATGCGCAATATCAGCAATACACATTTTTGGTCCCAATGGGTGCCATTTAAGAAACATTATTTCATATTTTTTCAACATTGCCAATTCCACCATTTTAAAATCTTTAAGCACTTTTATAAAATTATTAAAAATAGTTTTGTTGTGTTCAATTTGGTTTTTGAACAATACTAAAATGTATCAACCCCAGTGAGCAATACAGATTTTATAAAATTTGTTGGTTTATCGAAAGTACGCTGTTTATTTGAAAATGATTAGCTAAGCCGATTTCTTTTGTTATTTAATATCAAAGATTAGCTGATTAAATAGAAATTTTGGTGAGTCAGTCGTAATAATTATGATAAATAAATGAAATATTTAGTACAAAAAATGATGGTAAAAGAATTCAAGTAATTAAAATTGTAAACTGTACAGGAATTAAGAAACAAGATGAATTTCGCGTGTATTTACCAATTTTATTTGGGATATTAAAATTCAAAAGTTATTGATATAAATTTAATCATATGAACATTGTGTTATTTTATTGACCGATGGATGCTGATCAGCATATCGATAGAGAAATAAATAATGAATTTAAAACATTTTGATTAATTATTATTGATTTATGCAAACAAATAGAAACGAATGTTTATTTATTTTTTATTTCATTAAATAATTATTTCTAAATCAGCAAAAATTAACAAATTGAAGTAAATAAGAAACAAAACCTTTTCAATAGAATGTGATTTTTTTGCTCTTTTTTTCTGTATCCAAATTTTTATCATAAGATCACAGTTATTAAATTAAAAAGTCAGCGTTTGAATTTGTTCAGTTTAGTTACCTACGTTAGTTGATCACATCAAGTTGATTCAATCCTATTAAGAAGTATATATTCAGTGTTGTGAGATAATTTCCACAACAGTAAATAATTTTGAATTTATTGTAAGAAATAAAATATAATTTGGAAAAATTAAAAAAAAAAAATGCACAAATTTTATTATATTTTAGATTTGTAGGTCTCAGTACGCTTTTAGTTTATCGACATTTCATCGAATGATCTAAATGATCCAAATCTTTTATAAAACAATTTATACGTAAGAAATTATTGAAAACATTTTCTATAATAATAATATATGTATTATTATTAATCATAATTTTTCATCTCTGCTTCAAAATGAGTCAAACAAATTTATATCAGATATAAATTTCTACTCCATAACCAATATTATCTCTTCACATTTTCTTTCCGATTATAATTCTATTCGAATTTCTATGCAAAAAAATGGTTATAAAATTATTTTCAAAACTCTTTTATTTAATATACAATTAAAAAAAAAATATTTTTTCTTAATTCTAATAGTTGGTAAATAAATTGAAATAAAAATTATTGCTTTTCTAGCGTTGTTATTTATAAAATACATTTATAAAAATAAAGGAAGCGAAACGCAATTATAAACATTCATTGAACAGTTGAAAATGCATCCTTCTTCTGACATGCACGTTGAAACTATTTTTCATCCTTTTTAATTTCAACTTTGCTGTCACCTTTATTATTGATATTGTTATCTTTATCTTTGGAAGCATTATTGTCTTTATCCTTATCCTTGCCTTTAGAACCATCTTTCTCAGTTTTATCTTTTTCACGTATTTCATCACGATCACGATCACGGTGCTCTCTTTTAACATCCCTATCTCCTCTCTCTTTATCCTTGTCCCGCGAGCTTAAAAAAAAGCAAGAATTGGTAAAATAAATGCAAAATACTGAAGTTTAATGGTAAAAACTTACGATGTCGAATCGTTTAGTGTCTTTGATGAACTACGCTCGCTTTTAACAAACACTGGCGCAATTTTCTCGTGAATAGTTGCAAGAATGGAATGATAATCAGAGCATTTTTTCTATGAAATTGGAAATAAGTATTTAAACACAATAAAATTTTAAAAATTATTTATATAAACTTGACTTACATTTATGCTACTGAGACTTTGCTCGGCATCATTTAATTTACGTCCAAAGCTTTTCACATCTGATTGTAAATCCTTTATTTTATCTTTTGCTTTAACATTGCTTGTTGTCAACTCAGAATTATTTTTACGAAGTTCAACCAAAAGTATTTCGGTTTCTTCGCGTGCCTTTTCTGAACGTTTCATTTGGTCAAGTAATTTCTCAATGTCGATCAAACCGCCTCTATATAATACCATGTCTGATGTTGAAGAAATAATCTCACCGTTTTCAGATATTTTTGCATCACTTTCTAGTGGATTTGTTGACGATGTGCTACTGTCTTCCCTAAATTTGGGTGCTAACACTTTTGACAGGCTATTTTGCTGAAATATTGGTAAAAGAGCAGTATTTCCTTTTGCAATTTCAGCAATATTGACAATTGTGGTCTCATTATTACTTTCATTTTTTACATCAGACTTATCATCTGATAATTGCAATAACTCTTGTTTTTCATCTTTCGGTTTATCGGTTAGTTTTCTGTAATAAAATATTTATTTTAGTACAGTTTTCTACGCAAATCACTGAAATAAAATTCTTACCTATAAAACAATGATCGTGGAGCAACCTTATTAACAAGTTTTTTAGTTTCTGCTCTTGATAAGTTCAAACCAAGAGTGTAAAAAAGCTCCTCAATGTGGTTACCGAAAATATAACCGCAATGTGTCTGGTCGAAATATACAAACGATAAAAGTAAATCTGGATCAACAGTATACTTCTTGTGTTCACGTCGTTTGGGATCACTAGATCTAATAGAATAGTTATCGTCATCAGTTTCGTCATCACGACGACTTATTTTACGTTCTCTATGATAGCTTTCCTTTTCCCGATCCTTATGATCCCTGTCCTTTTCACGTTCTTTATGATCTTTGTCTTTTTCACGCTCTTTAGTATCTTTATTTGATTTACGTTCCTTATCGGAATCATGTGATTTTGTCTTATCAGTAACGTTATTTGCAGAATCTTCTTTTTTACTGTATGCCGACCTATCATTTGTTTTACCACCGTTCTCGTTACTAATATCTTCATCCTTTTTTATTTTCTTGTCCTTGGGTTCTTCGTCATCAGTTTTAGCTTTGTCCTCTTTTTTACTATCTTTATCTTTATCTTTAGTTTTATCCTTTTCCTTTTCCTTTTCCTTTTCCCTTTCCTTGTCCTTTTCCTTTTCCTTTTCTCCTTCCTTTCCTTCATTTTCTTTCGAATAATCTTCAGGCAAACTGTATAGTGTTTTATAAATGTTAAAACCAAAATCTCTCATCAACATTTCATTAAATAGTTCGGCAAATAATGAAACTTCGAAGCAATGCTTTTTAGTATCTTCTGGACGATAATCCAATAAGATCGATAATGACATTATGCTACATGAAAATTTGCCGCTCTTCGCAGTTCGTGACGGATTTACTAAAATATGAGGACTATCGGGTAATCGATATCGCTTTTCTAACCATCGTCGCTCACGTTCATCAACTGGTTTTGCTTCGTCCTTTAAAACGAAAAAAAAAAATTATAATGAGTTAATTCAATAAACAATTTCGTAGATGAATTTTAAACTAAAATTACCTTTTTCGATGTTTCATCGGTTTTTACATCATTTTTCGTTGAATCATACTCATCGATGACGACAATATCGGCCATATCGATATCGACATCCTCATGTGAATTTACATTTTCTTCCTGTACATCTGCAGAATTATTGTCATTTATGTCTACTTCCTCTTCGTCATCTTCTTCAATTAAACTAGCATCAGTTTCTTCAGCTTTTAATACCTTTGTTAAACGAGCAACCAATTGTGGTTTTAAGCCTAATATAAATTCGTTACAAAAATAGAAATATTAACAGCATTTAGATTATAATTAATTGATAATTGATTTTACCTTTTGAAGATAAAGCTCTTGCATCAAGTTCCTCTCGTAAATCAATGATTCGCATTGTTTTTGGATCTAACTCTGAAAAATGGGTTGGTTCCCGTTTCACTGCTGAATTTGAAGAGTTATTTTCTTCCTGTAAATATTTGAAATAATTAATTAGAATTTTCTTTCGATATAGTTAGCTTCGCACACATATAATTTGTGAAAATCTAAATTATATTTAATTCCTTTTTTTTTCTATTGTCACGACATATTTTAGAAAATATTTGCTTAATTTATATTCAATTATCACAAACTACAACAAACACAATGATGGAACCTCTGATTTTTTTTTAATTCTGTAGGTATAAATGAAGAATTAAGTATTTAAAATGAAGAATTCCAACACTTAAAATTCCCAAAGCCAAAAGAATAATAAAATAAAAAAAAATTGTGAATTCATCCCAACTATAAGTAAACTGTTCTGCCAATTATAGTAGACACCTAATGAAATCTGGTAACAAATGTGATATGTAATTTATGTGATAAAATTGGAAACATTTCTGACACACCTCAATTATTGAACAGAAAATTATTTATTAGCTTAAACATTTAGGCACACTTTAGTGCAATTAATAAAATTAGAAATGAGAACTGCAATAATTTTGATTCCAAATTAGCTACATTATCCCCGTTGCTCTGGCCATTAAACATTATGTTTGTTAACTTACTTATCCTATAAAATCATTTAGAAATACTACAGCTGGCATCAATATTTAAATTTAATGTATTCTTCATTAATAACTATTGCACCGATGAAATTTCATTGCAAATAAATGATTGGCTGAAAACTTAATATGGATAAGAAACGAAGATAACGTAGCGGGTATAAAACCGAGTTGTCCATAAAAATAAAAACAAACTGATTATCAACTAAACTGTAAAATCAATGAATCTTAAAGTCAACTAAATTTTTAGTGTATGATTGATTTGTGTGGTAAAGAATCAGCCATTAAAATAGATTTTTAGGTGAGTAAAAATATTTTTTCAAAATTTTAACAACTTAAAAACTACCATTTTTATATTAAATACTAAAATTAAAAGAGAGAAAGAAGTAAGATTTAGCTGTGCCTTTTCATTTGCTGCATCGCCATCGGCACCAACCGCATCACCATCAGCATGATTTTTGTCCATTGTAGCAGTATCAATACTACCATCGCCACCTGTTTTCAAAGAAGTTCCACCTGATGAAGAGTTTTCAATGGGACCGGCAATTTCATCACCCTTACTGCTGCTAATGTTGCCGGTACCACTACCACTATTGCTACCACCACCATCAACAACACTTTGATTTTTTTTAATAACATTTTCCAATTGACGCTTATAATTTGAATTCAATGCATCCCATTCAATGCGCGTTGGCACACATGAACGTACATCCGGTAGATAAATGACCACAGTTTCCGTACGTGCAGGATATGTTCGACCTTTGCGAACAGTTTCTATACGTCTGTAGTACAGCTCCACAAAACGATACCTGTGTGGACATAAAAGAGAGAGTAGAAGAAGTACAAATTGTAGCCATTTGGTATTTTTTTTGTGTTTTTTTTTTTAAACTATATTTATTTTTGATTTACTGACTGTGAATTTAGGTAAATATTTTTTTTCTATCTGGTTGTGTTTGTGAATAATATAGTCATAGAATTTAGATAGATAGATAGAATAGTTAAAAATTAGTGTGTTTAGTATATATGTGTGTATGCTTTTTTTTGCCTTCGATTATTTTAAAAACTTATGTTTATCTTCTCAATAGAAATTAAAACCTGGAAAAATTTATTTTTTAAAATCTAAAATTAAGAAATGGATTTTAGCGCTTAACTGCTGTGCCGATCTGCAGCAACTAACAATCAATCAATATTTATTATTTTTATTTTAATAAAAAAAAGAAAAACTTCAGGAACGAGGATAGGAATAATTTTTCTTTTTTGTGGGTAGGTAGATTTGTTAATGTGCAATCCAGAACAAAGTCTTGGTTATGGTTAAACATAATAAAATAATTTCAGAATATTTAGAAAATTCTTCATAGTGTATTTTAAAACGTAATCTATTTTTAAATTAAAAAAAAGGAAGAATGAAATTAAATGTACTTACGCACACAGATGCCGATGCTGTTTTTTTTTTTTTTTACTTATTTTTAAGAAAAATTAATTGATAATTAAACACCCGTTCTAAAATCAAAATATTAATTTTTTAAATATGAGTGTAGACACTCTTATATGTTTAAAAGTCTGATAATAATTTTAATCAAGTGTTCAATTATGCAACTTTTCTCAAAAAATATTTTTTGTTAAATTAAACATTACAGTTTATAAATACATATTATAGCTCTGCCGAATAGATGACTTTTATCTTTTCGCTCAGAGCATTGAATGAAATTATTAAATTATAAAAAAAAAAGTCAATTACGATTAAAAAAGAACTTACCATTGAGTACATGGCGATAAATCAATTCCTGTCAAAGCTTTACAGGTGCGAATTGCCGTTTTAATAAGTACTGATGGATCACTTTCTGGATTCAAACCATCCAACGAAGGTGACCAAGGTCCGCCAATGGCCATGGTCTCATTTTTGCCGAGTATACCAACCAAAAAATTTATAAGACGAGTTGGATGTACAAAATCTCGGTCATCGTCACGATCTTTTTCTTCAGCAGTAGCAAAACATTTGCGATATACTTCTGACATTGGTGGAACACCCATTAGCATGACCTAAAACAGATATTAGAAATGACAAATTTTTAGATAATACTATCTGCATTTAATTGATATTGAAACTAACTTTAGCTGAAAATAAATAGTCAGAATCAGGTGGCTCCAATTCTGCATCATTTTCTTGAATAGGTTCAACTTTTCTATGGAAAACATGAAATGAACAAGGCTTTTGTATAGAGAATGGTGAATGTGGTGGAAAAGACTCAGACCAACGTATTTGAGTAAAAAAAAAATCTGAAGGAACATATAAGTTGGTGTATCGGCGACGAAGTTCTAATACATCCGCTTCAGTCCTGTAAAAATATATGTTTTTTTTTATTGAGGATATTCAAATTCGTTTAAAACTATTTTAGCTTACATGTTCAGTGATACTTTTGGTATTTGTACCATGTACCGAGGAATTGCTCGACTTCTACGTCTTTTTGGAGATAATCTTCTTACCGGACTACGATCTCGCTTCTCAATACTCATATCCCTTTTTTCTTTCAAACGCTCTTTATCACGTTCTTTTTCACGTTCTTCACGTCGCCGTCTTCGTTCTTCAATATCATCACCATCCCTACCTCTGCTGTGCCTGGAAGATGACAATAAATTTCGTCCACTACGATCTGGTGATCGTCTAGATGGCGGTGACACATTTCCACTTCGTGAATTTCCACTACGTTGTAACGAACGATCAAAACCACCAGCATATGCATTTGGAGGTGGTACAGCATTATAACCAGAACCACTTCGTTGACTACTGCTCTGTTGTTGATTTCGATGACCAATATTTTGCTGCGTGCCACTTCCTGCACTAACTAATTGGACATGAGTTGCATTCCATTTAAATGCTGAATTGCTACAATATGTCGCCTCAAAAAGAACACGATCACCAATTTTCGGTGGCACACCTTTGCATACATTTTTGTGGAAAACAATTTCATCGTCAATGAATCCATAGTTACTTTGAATTTTAGTAACTACACCAATTTTACTGCATGTTTGAGTACCAACACCACTACTTTGATTTGAGTGTTGTTGTTGCTGCTGTTGCTGCTGATGTTGTTGTTGTTGCTGCTGTTGTTGTTGTTGTTGTTGTTGGTGATTGTTTCCCTGTCCAAATGCATTTTGATTTAATCCTCCTCGTGTATTTGGATATTGGACGGTTTGATTGAACAATGAATTTGAATTTAATGAATTTATGCTAGTTCCCAATTGCGGAATAAGTGATAAATTATTTTGAGATGTAGCGCCTTGATGTGTCATACCTAAATTTTGCCCGAAAATCGACTGATTTGTTTGAAAACCAACCAAATTCGGATTTATCATTTGAGATTGTAAGCTTGGGATAGCATTCTGTTGACCGGCATTGCCCAGGGAATTTCTTTGCCATGGCGGATTAGAACCACCGAACGACATATTTTTTTATTTTACTGAGATTTTTTAATTATAGATCGATATAATTTTTAATAAACAAAGACCAAACACTTTTAGTGCTAAATATATTATTTAAATTTTGAATATTGAACGGTTTATTTGTACAATTTTCACTAATAATTAAAATTAAAATTTGAAAGCACAGTGATTTCAGAATAAATTTTTATTAACAATGGCGGCAGCCTGTGAAAAATTTATATCGATAAGAAAATGTCATTGACAATGTTGCCATAAATCAAGCTGGTAAATAAATTTGACTTTTAGATAACGATTATACGTACGTTTACATCTTCGTCTGGGGGTGAATCTCGTATATCGCCAGATCGAACATTCGACTAAATTTTGTCGAACATTCGATACTTTTGTATCAT